>VDFB02260990.1:257260-406981 GCA_007258455.2 Sequoia sempervirens | reverse complement strand
TAATCATGATAACCTTTCACTTGATCAACAATATCTAACCTCATTATTATAACATTTAACATTTAGAATATCAATTCAAAATCAAATGCTATCTTACCAGCCTGAGATCAGAGGGGTGTTACATCCTCCCTCCCTAAGATTTGACTTACTCTTGGAAGTCATGTAAACTCAATATGCAGCCATGGCACACATTAGTACTCAAAATATAATAATCAATATTAAATTATTGTACTTCATTCCAAGAATGAGAAATGTAATATACATCATTCATCACTAAATGAAATAGAAAGGACATCCTTTTAGTACTCACCTTTCTAAGAATCACTATCAATATGTTGACATGTACCTTACTCATAAATTCTCAACATGAAACAAAATAACATGGTTAAGCTTGCTAACATCACATATGCCACAATTCTTGAAATATGCATTTCTTTTAACATCCACATTCATCCAATGATACATCAATTTTCATTAAGAAAAGGGTAAAGAAGATGCATAAGCACTCAATTCTTTCCAAAACGCCATGATTTGCGACAATATTTGTTTACCAACACTTCCAATCTCACACATGAGAACATATTTGACATCATTTTCAGCCAAAATGTAACAATTTATACTTTCTAAAGCATACTAAGCCAACTTTTTAACTTTTCATATGAAACCATATCCAAGATGAAACATGCATTTATGCATACATACATACTTACATCACTGGGAATCACATCACAAGGCTACACAAGGGTCCATCTAGACACCGGTAAGCAGCATAATAATCCATGATACATAAACCATGAGCCAAGAGCCAATATCCATCTCAGATAATCCATGTCTCACACTCAATGGTTTGATGGTGTTAGGCCACACACACATGGTGAGACCATCCAAACAAAACCACAATGACCTATCTCTTGTTGAATAAGGTGGTTAGCCTCCAAGACATAGTCATCACACATAGGTGGGCAGTGGATCCTAGCTGTGTAACAGCCTCACATACCCCCATCCTCAAGGTTCCCTGTGTCTGCTTCCTCGTATACACTCAACCGAGTCTGGCTCTCCCATTCTCGATGAGGAATCACATTACAACACAAGACCAACATTTGAAAACAACAAATGGAAAATTAGTTTAGCCACCAAAGATCATAAATAATTATCAAATAAAGATCCAATTGCAGCAATAAAGCAAGAAATGCACGCAATTTCAACACTAAATCATGTGTAACCTCGAGGGCTACGAGCAAATAAATTTCACAATCTGTGGCTAGACCATCACAAGTAAGATAAATCAAAGTTTTTTCGGTCCTCACAATCAAAGTGAAAATCATCAATAACCAAAAGAAGGTTCATAATCTTTGAAATGGCACAATACATAACTATGTGACTAACTAGTCACCATACGAGGAAGGAGGGAACAATGTCTGACTATCGCAATAGCCCCTCATGTGTGGCGGAGTGAACACACCAACCACATGGCATGAAGTGTACTCCTCGGCTACACCTAGCATCGCATCGTCACGCGGCATGGACTTGCCAAGTGGCCCATGCACTGCTTGGCTATCTGCATGGAATGTGCACCTCGGCCACATCCTGCATTGCATCTCAGCGTGGCATGGTCATACACCAGTTGAAGAAGGTACGTACTGGTAGTACACCACATGGCAGTGTGTTTGTGGCTCTGTGGAAGTAGGCACACACAAAACACACCCCACATAGCAATACCTCATGGAAAGGGCGCACACAGGTACTCACCATAGCCATAGGTATACATGGCTAGGACAAACCCATATGCCAACCGACCCAAACACTGTCGAGAGAAAACATGAGTGTCCTTCTACAAGTGTATGAGGCCCCATCACGCTCATCACACAAGTAGGCTATCATAACACCATCTCATAGTGCACCTTTATGCGTCTAAGCACGTGGCATCATCACCAACACTATGTTAGAACATCAGTGTGGTGTGGCATCATATCTATGGAATCGCGGTAGAACACATGCAGATATGGAATAAATAGTGCATATATGAGTATATAAATATGGGGCTACTCGAGTCTCACCTCTCATGTGGATGAGGTCAACTCAATAATGCCAACTCAATGTCCCTACGGATAGCCAGGCAATACTAACAAACCAATGTTGTTGTATACAAAACTGTGGGGATTAGGCTAGCACATATGGATCAAGCACCTTGATCCATCATAAGAGGAAGTAGTGAGTACTTTCCTTGGGATCGGTTGAGCTGAGAATGCTCTATGCCACAACATGCATATGTTGCACATTCCGCCCAAGGAACTTTGTGGTTGCTACTACCCCATCACAGACTGAGGGACTAGAAAACCAAAAGAAAAGATTCTATGAAACTAACTTTTGGTTACTCTTAATATATATGTAAATTTCAACCACACATGGGTTGGCCCTCAATCAGTTAACAAACATACAAGCACACATAATGGTATGGTTAATCCCACACCCCAAATACAACATATCCTCCATGGGTGGGTACACAGTCTCACCATCCCATGGGCACACATATCAAGTACGGGGTATTCACAACACTCAACATGTGCACTAACACAAGATGTTCACATAACAGGGAGTACCTTTTTCCAATTTCCTCTTACCAAAATAAAACCATTATCCACCTCTAATTATGCAAGATCAATACAACTTTCCAAGAACATGTACTCCCAACATCCATGCAAAACATCATAGTGCTACATGGAGTAAATCAACAATGCCATAATAACTTTCACATTCACATTCACTTTTATTAAGCGGTAAATCACCTTACTACACACATATGTTAACCACATTTATTTCCCACACATAGTGCAATATCATTACAATGTTTACCCAAGACAAGGTATCCAACATTATCACTTCAACATACATTTACCATTTTGCATTTTGAATCCAGGTACAATAATTTAACATCTACATGATTTCTTAAGACTTAACAATAAAGTTGGGGACTATAGGCCTCACCAACAAGATGCACCTATCATGCAATTATCATTAACATGCCAATGGTTTCACTATTCCCTTTTTCTCTAAACTTTACTTAATATAGAATTATTTTCTATTCATATTCATACATGCTCCATGATTATGAATGCAACTTGGGGACTTAGGTCCTTTACCCAAGATTGATCCAATAAAACAAACTTTCATTAATGCATAAACATTTGCTCATAAGAGACAAGCATACCATGGATTTCAATACACCACACATTCAAAGATAGGCATCTTCGTTAAACCAATTAGAAGAGAGAGAGAGATTTACAATTCTGACACAGGCACGAATGCAAACATAGTCTCATCATCACCCAATTCACTTCACACAAATGCATCAATCATATCAGAGCATGAAAAAATATCTATGAACTAACAATATGATCATTCATTTTCTATTACCATATTTATAATCTCAATACAATATTACATGAAAAAGAAACTTCAAAACCACACAGGGTCAATCAAGCAATCATTAACACAAGGAGGTAAAGCACAAGAAGGCATGCACCGAAACTTGCATGATAACGAAAACAGAAAACTCAGGAAGAGAATACACACAAAAGGAACTTCTTGGCACCCTCAAGGTCGAACAGACCTTCCCACAACATGAACAAAGAAACCAAGCAAGGGTAATTTAGGCAACACATGTCACCTGCAACCCACCAACAAGCTAAGGTCCAACATGCCCACCTGTGACATAGGATATAGGAAAGTAATCAATCTTAACCTCAGGAGACTCTCAACCAAGGGAATCACTCCAATCTCGTAGGGTAAGGCAAGACCTAGGGGATATCATTCCTCCACAAAATAAGTCAGGGTTAGGAAACTCAACCCTCTAAAATGCCATACCAAATCACTCAAAGCAAGAGGTCCTATGACTATCTCGCCACAACAAGCATTTGGAACACACACATCAAGCACACTGCAACCACATGGGCTACAACCACACTTAGGGACCGCTCAAGGATCATAACCCTTAATGCAACAAAAGAGCCACACATCAAGGAGACCAATCAGAATACACTCCTTGGTCGGCTCGAGGGTCTAACTAACCCTCACACAAAAGCATTCCTCAACAGGACATGCAAGGGGCGGGAAACAACACATGTTGCCATCCACCACACACAACACACCAAGCAAGTATAAACCATAAGTAGGGATCCCAGTATTGCAACATGGGTTCCACCTCTAACTTTCCCTTTGGCTCTGCCCTTAGGGGCATCCTAAAGGAAACAAGGAACACATTAAAATAGATCATCCCAAGGACGGTCTATACACCAAACTAAGGCATGAACGCTAATCAAAGATACTATGAAAAACAATATAACAAGCTCACACCACACACGCCAAACACAACATAACATAGAAGGCTCAAGTATGCCAGAGCTCCTAGTGTGTGAACATGGGCTCTGATACCAGATGTAACATCCCGCTACGCAACCCCGAAGGGTAAGAGCCAAAAGAGAACAAGATAATTTTTTTGATAACATAAAGAATAACTTACACAAAAATTAGTTTCCAATACAATATAATGACAACAAACATGGCCAAGCATGGCTGAACACAACCCAAAGGAGATGACTAATCCACCCTCCAGAGAAAATCCAAACATGAGCAAACATAATAGCTCTAGAAACTTTGCTCTGGAACTTCCTGCTTTGAAACTTCCAGCTACGGAAGTTCTAGCTATGGATCTACAGCTACAGAACTCCCAGCTACAGAACTTCCAACTATAGAACTTCCAGCTATGGAATTCCAGCTACAGAACTTCCTGCTCTAGAACTTCCTTCTCCAGAACTTCTGCTCCAAAACTTTCTACACTGCTCTGGAACCTTAGTAGCACTGCTCTGGAACTTTATGCACTACTCTGAAACTTTAGTAGCACTACTCTGGAACTTTCTGCACTACTCCGGAGCTTTAGCAGCACTGCTCCAGAACTTTTTGCACTGCTCCGAAACTTCCTGCGCCGATGCTCCGGAACTTCCTGCTACTCCAGAACTTTGCAACAGTGACACAAAACAACAACAGAAGGCGGCGATGCGCTGAAACTTTGGCAGCAGCAACACAAAACATTAACAAAAGGCGGTGTTGCTCTGGAACTTTTGCAGCAGCAACACAAAACTTTAACAAAAGGCGGTGTTGCTCAGGAACTTTAGCAAACTATAGCAAGAAGGAAAATATACAGCCAAAGCTTCTAATTTTGCATGAAAATAAGAAAAGAAAGCCATAAAAGAATTATCATAGTACACGCGAGTCCGATACCAACACCGAAACTCATAATTCAAACATAATCATCACATATCTTCTTATTAAATTTATGATTACTTTCTCTCTCAAGAGAGAGTACAATAAGCATAAAAGAATAAGTATGAATACAATAGCATTGCCATGAATAAAAATACATCATCTCATAAGATAAATATAGAAGAGGGATGACTCCAACTGTTGCTCCAATAACATGTACACTAGTCCCCAATAGAGGTGGCAACGCCTCCCTACCATGTGGACTCAAAAGAGGCCAACCCACTATGCTTGGAGGTAGTCACAAGGCCCAAGTAGAAAAATCAAGGCAAGGAAAACATAAGGCCAACACTCACATCAGGCACGGAGAATACATGGAATACAATGCATTAAGGCCAAAATCGCAACATACAGATGCTCATACAAGAACATGACAGGTATTGCTCATGACGACTGAGGTATAAAGTACAAGAGTACTGACTAGATGGAATGTCATCATGTGTGCTCGAAGGGATGGAACCACATGGAACTAGGTACACCTTTCCTACAAACAAGAGACTCAATCAGGCCCGCATCAACGTCTTGCAGACGGATAACTCAACGCCCTGCAGACGGATAGGCCTTCTCGTTTAACAAAACAAGGAATCCATAACAAAAGTGAAATAGAAGAAAAGCCACAAAATCCATCATAGAAACCTTTTAAAACAGCCAAACCAAAAAGTTGTTAAATCTTTTAAATTAGCTGAGAACGACAATGAATTAGAAGGCGTAAAGATTTCATAAAAATTAAAAGGTGCCCGTGATTAAAATTCTAAGCTGACCCGCCATATTTTACGCTTCAGTTGGAATTCACCTTTGATTTATGAGTTTGTGAACTGAAAATGAGGTGTTGTTCGGGGAAACGCCATTTTGCCAAGTTGGGTAAGAGAAAACATGGAAATATGAAGTTGCCCAGAATAAAAATCAGACAGAGACCCATTTGAAATATGGGTGTTTTTACATAGAATATAACTTTATTTTTCATTTAAATCAAATGGTTAAAGAGTAGTATCAAAAAATGTCATTTAACAAGAAGGCACAAATTCGGGCAAAAATAAAAATGCCCAAAATAAAAATCTGCCAATGACCCATTTGAGATCTTGGCATTTCAACATGAAATAAACCCTTAAGTTTTGTTTTTATCAAGAGGTTAATGAGAAAAAATAAAAAAACATGTTTTTTTTCTTTTCATACAAAAATTGGGCAAATGGGAAAAATAAGAAAGAGCCCATAAAACAGATTTTTCCCATAAACCCATTTCATGTTTGCTAAAGATTTACAAAAATCAGTCATACAAGACACTATAGAGTAGCAATAACCAATTGAAACAATCCATCATTTAACTCCAAGCATTACAAAAAAAGAAATAAAGAAGTTCCTCAAATTTTTCATGAGATAGAAATAACCCAGATCAAAAGGAAAATTACCAGCCATACATCAATGAAGAACAACAAAAAATTACCTCAAATTGCCCCAAAACCAAAATGGATAATTGCTCAATGAGGAAGGCACAACCAAGCTCTAAAATTAGGCAGCAAGCAAGAACTGGCACGCTGATTTCATCCATTAACTACCCACAAATTCTTCTCAGAAAACCATCACAATCTCCCCAACTTAATCACCCAAATCATGGGGTTTCTTTCACCATGCAAAAATAACCATTTCTTTCTTTCCTCTTCCAAAAATAATAATCTCCCCCCCAAAAACCCACAAAATGGATAATAAAGCATTTCATAATTTTATCCATTCAAACTCTCCCAAAAGGAACAATTAATTAAAGTCACAAAATAAGCAACATTAAAATACACATGGCCTCCCCAAAAGGATTAGTAAATATTTAAATAAAATATTTAAAATCTCAAGAAACTAACAATTCAAATCCCCAATAATTAACCACCATAAAATACCATATTTAAAGCACGAGAAGATGCCAATGGAACCCATCAAAACACTAACAATCCAAATTAAATATATAAGAACACATAAAATATTAATGAAAAACCAAAACCAAATACCTCAATGAGACAATCAGAAAGTCACATATGGAAAAGGGTGCTCTGGGCATTACCGTTAGGTAACCAAATAGAAGACAACAACACGAAAACACCCCCTAATAGGGTACAATGGGATAGGGTAGGGATATTTGGCCTATGATCACCTCCAAAGAATCACCATGGGGAATATGAGTACACTTAGGCCTGTGGGATCTAGGTAGAGGGATACCAGTACCTGCATCACTTCCAATTACATGCCAAAATACATGTGCATATACATATAGTCCAAAGCAACATCAATCATCAAGAAGGGAGTCATGATATCATAAGCCTTTCGAATATGAGTGTTATGACATCATCCCTTTCCTATCCATAATCATACATAAGAAATGATAACAATATATAAACATATAAGCATGTAATCCAAAATAATAGCTAAACATGATAACCTTTCATATAACCATCAATCTCTAATCCCATTATAACAACATTTAACATTTTAAAATATCAAATCAAAATCAGAATGCTACCTTGCCAACCTAAGATTAGAGAGGTGTTACATAAACCCTCGTAATATCTTGCCATTATAACCCCGTGAGACAACACCTAACATGACTTAATAATGATTTTTTTTTAAATGAAAGAAATATTAGTGGAATGCATCACATAACATATCATGAAAATCTAAACCTAAGTCCTCTAAGGTTCCATGAGTATCCTACTAACATATCTATAATTCAAGAGCTAGAATTGTATCATTAACTAACATGTTAACATAATATATCTAATCATCAAGTTCATTTTAATCCACCACATTAAATGATTCAACAATATACATTTCCATAACATGTCATCAAATAAACAACATTAAAGATCATTTATAAATGTGTCACAAAAAAATGTATCTTTGGACATTTTCACGCTCATTTGGATATTTACTATGGACATTGGCCTAGTTTTTCCTAGATTTAATGTTGTAATGTGGTCAACACATTCACATTAGGTCTTTGACCCTTGTGAATCAATTAAAATTTTATGGTGTCTTTTAAACGTGTTGTGAAGTGTTGTAACCCACTTTCACACTTTTCTAGGACCTTTTTTATTATAATTCACTTAAATAACCTCTTTTTATCACTTACCAAGCCTTATTTCAAAGTTTTGTAAAGTGTTGTAACAAAGTTTTATGATTTTCTAGGCTTGTCGTTAATAATTTGACCCTTTCTTATGTTTAAATGACCCATTAATGCAAGTTTTCAGACCCTACTTAAGTGTGTTTAAGAGAATAATCCTGTTAAACATCATTAAATACACTTTAATTCCTGACACCCATTAAAATTTCATTGGTGGGACCAAGTCGCCACAAGGGGCGACTTAGTCCCACTTGGCACAAAAATCAAAATTATTTCAAAATTCTACTAGGATATTATTTTCTAAACCTTGAGGTCGGCCTGTGATGTGGTATTTTTGGGAAATTTTGTATAATCAAGTATAAATAAAGATTTTTCCCCTCATTTTTCATCTTCTTATCTCCTAATTTTTCCTAGTAATCTAATTCATTCACTTAATCATTCTCAAGCATTCTAGGCACTATTGAATCTACATTCATTGGAGTATCTACTTGTATATCTTTAAATTTGTACATCAAGGGTTTGGTGAGTTGTAGCATTGCATGTTGTTCATTCATCATTCTATTTCTATTTCATTTAATTTTCAAGGGTTTAATTACCAAATTGGGGTTTGACCAAGGAAAACCCCTATTCACTAACCCTTAATCCTTTTTCACTTCATTGCATGTGTGTTTTGCAGGTCTTTTATGAAGATTTTTCAAAGTGCAAGGTGTTAAAAGGTGTCAAAAATTCATCAAAGTCATTCAAAGTCAACAAAGTCTTAAAAGAAGCTCAAGGATCACCTATAGACCGAATTCTATAGATTCAAATCTAGACACTTGTCTAGAACAAATGTGTAAAGCGAGAGCAATAGATTACATCTTCAAAATTTTCAAAAGCTAAAGGTGGACTAAGTCACCATCAGTGGAGAATTTGTCCCATTGCTAGGCCTATAAATTATTTTCTATAGTTCTAGATACCCTTTTGGCTGAAACCTATTCTAAAAGAATTTCCCTGAAACAGGACTAACTCACCCAGTTTGGTGTAAGTGTCCTAGTTGGATTCAACAATAAATTCTACAGGATTACAGAGCCTCTCTACATAATATTCTACTTTTCAGGAGTACCTCTCTAGTCTTATTCATTTATGTTATAGTTTGTTTGCATTCTTAGGTCATTTTGCATAACACATTATGTTTTCAAACATTTTGCATTTCATTAGTTTTGCATTTAGGGCATTACATTTAGACATATTTGAATCATATTATCATTAGTATTGAGTGAACCCCCATTTTTTGTGAGATACCTTTCTCCTTTTTGGTGCAAAACCCTAGAAGTGCAAGAGAGTGCTTATCTACAAAAAATTGTAGTTTAATAAATAACTAACAAATACAAAGTACATCACTTTACAATATCCATTACATTGTTACAAATTTTATAACAAAGCTTCCCAAAGAACATGTGGGAAGAGTACATCAAATTAGAATACATGGTATAACTGATTTACAAATCCAATACATATATAGAAAAGATTGTCTTCTCAAACTGGAACATGAACTAGAATCTGCTACACAATGTACATCCTCCACACACATGAACAAGAAACAAGGAAACCCAATGGAGGAAATAGCACCAACCTCCCCATGCTAGGAGATAACACAAGGTCCCACCACAACAAATATTCAAGATGACAACATGCTAGAATAACAAGGATAGACATGGCTCCTACACAACACTATAATAGTAATGACATCACAAACAACACATGTATCACTTCTAGAGGAATTCACACAACATAAGGGGTAAACATAACTAGGGAATGCTAGACTGCAATAGGGAATAGTGTCATCACATGGTCCTGGCATGGGTTATCTTGGTAGCCTCTCACTAGACCGCCACCCCCATCTATGGTTGTCCAAGTAAACCTCTCACTAGGTCTCAGCCCCATATGGTGACACATGCATAACCAACATTCCTTTCATGAGGACAAGGAATTTGATCTTGCAAACTAGGCCTTCTCAACCCATCCTTACCCTAAACGAGCACTACAATGGGTGAGGAATCCATTATCTTGTGTTAATGTGAAATCTTCCCATCCCCCTAATTCATTTTTTGGTTATCAATGGATTAAGAAACTCTCCAATGGGTTGTCCTGGACACCACTTTGGGTTCCATCCTACATTGAGACCCACTCCCCCTATTGCAACTAGTAAACCCTACATAGCAAGTAGGGCATTTACTATTGTGTGTACATATCAAAATCACATAAGACTATACACGGTGTCAGGCATTGACCCTCTTGCACACAACTCAAAAATTACCAACCAATTCCAAGACAAAACAATAATAAAACCATACATGCAAAAATATGCCCTCGCAAGCCTTTAGAAGCCAACTTAACCAGTATGTACAAATGACTCCCACTTTTAGCAATAGCCACAATCACTAACATAAAAAATAAATTAAATATTCATTACATATGATCCAACAAACAATACATCCATGAAAGACCTTATTTCCTTATCTCATAATACACATTAACTTAGCCTCTAATTCACAATTATACTCAATAAGCTGATTGCATGGTAGAGTTAAAATTTAACTATTAAATAAGTATAGAAGTAATCAACATTCAATAATCAATGCAAAGATAATCTAGCTCATTCATTTAATCAAATCTTTTTAATGATCTAAATATATAAATAAATCATTTCCCATATTTAATTCCCAACTTCATTTTATCTAGCATAATATTTTTTAATTTCATAGGCATAATTTTTCTTTTACTAAAATTATAATACAAACATATATATATATATATTAAAAATAATATAGTTTACTATCATTACATCAAATTGTCATATATACTATATATATATACATATATATATATATATATGTATATATATGTATATCTATATATGTAAAATTAGATACCGAACTTAATATATCTATGCCAAAATGGAACGACATATAAATATCGACTATCAATATAAACTTATCTATTGAATATCGATTATACAATGGAAAGATTGATTGCTTTTAATTTAACTTGTACATGAAAAATAAGGTATCGAATGCCAAATAAGAAGATTTTAAAACAAGCACCCACCACAAGCATACCTTTTAGTTACTATATGCAATGTATGCAAATCAAACTTTAGGCATAATCATCTCCATCGAATACTATATTCATATATTAAAGGTAATTTCTAAGCCAAGATTTATCCATTGCATGTATTTTAAAATATTGAATATGGATTATGAGTCATAGGAATTAAATTATAATGTGCGAAGCTTAATACATTACAACCATAGAAATAATAAAAATTGAAATTTCCAAAGATAACAGTATAGCACAAGGGTAAAGTAAAAGAGAACAAAAACTGACAGAGCATGTAGTCTTAACCATAGCCATTGTTGAAGTGGTAGACCTCAAGAAAAAGAAAGGGAAGAACACATGGTCCACCTAAACAAATAATAGAGGAGTCTATGAAATTCGTAAAAGAAATACAAGAATAAACAGATAGCATAGTTTGCAATACAATAGGCTATAGCTTAAAAACTAGATGTTAAATGCAAATGGTGAAGAATACAGAGGGCGTCCAATAGGATTCAATGGATAAGCTTTAGAAACTTTCAAGCAAATGCATTAAGCAGGGGAAGGAAGATTCTATCACATCAAATGCAATGGTTGCAAGATATACATAGATTGGGTTTATTAAAAACCTTTAGGAAAACAATTGAATTGAAGAAGCATAAATGAAATAAATGAATTAAAAAAAATTACCAAAAGAAATGTGGCTTCAAGGGCTACAATAAAATTATAAACTATGCACAAAATTGTTTACAGAAAATGGTTTCAAAATATTTAGAGAAAACATTCAAGAATTAAATTAACAAGATGTTTCCAGATAGCATAATCACTCAAGCATTCATTTTCTAAATAGAAATAGTATATAGAAAATAATGGAACCTAGATCCAAATGCTTGGCTGGGTTGAAGATTTTCTTTCGAGCTCCGAACTACTAGCTAGCAACTCCAATTTTCTTAAAAACCCCAAAGAATTTTTATATAATTCCAATTCAAAATCCCCGATACTTGAAATTTGCAGGCCAATTACCCTTTTAGCTAATAGAATGTAAAATATCAGAAAATAGAAAATTATTCACGGGAACCCAACAAGACTATTTCAAGATTTAATACCTATCCCCTTTTCTTTTTCCAAATATAACCAATTTTAATAATTGTTTTAGAGTGCATGGTGTTGCACGCAAAACATTTTATTTATCATTTTATTTTATATTTAATGTTCACTACAATTATTTATATACTTATTTTTATATATTTTCAAATCGACATATTCTAATTTACCTAAACTTAATAATCAACTTTTAATATTTTATTTATTAACTTCAACTTTACATTATAATTTATTTGATCATAACTATAATTATAAATAACCATTTATTTTTACTTATTGAATACCTTTTTAACTTAATAATTCTATTATAATGTTAGAATTAATCAGAAATGTTTATCAAACAAGTTTAAATCAAATGGAATAAATACCAATCAATACCTTACCAAAAATTGAGGTCAAAAAGAAAGACCACAACAACACTATTTATCATTTTATTTTATATTTAATGTTCACTACAATTATTTATATACTTATTTTTATATATTTTCAAATCGACATATTCTAATTTACCTAAACTTAATAATCAACTTTTAATATTTTATTTATTAACTTCAACTTTACATTATAATTTATTTGATCCTTAGCTTATAATTATATATAACCACCATTTATTTTTTACTTGTCCGAAATGCAACAGCAATAATTCTATTATAATGTGTGACAATTAATGTGACGTTTATCAAATGAGTTTAATCAAATGGACTAAATACCCAACAATACCTTACCACAAAGCGAAGTCAAAAAACAAGACCACAATAACATTGATGGACCAAACCAACCATATGGACAACACTGAAAGGGTGTGAAAATCGGATACGCATCCTCTTCAAGGATGATGGCTGAAATAGGGGACCAAGTGCTACCTCCGTTCAACAATTCCATTGGGTTTAAGGCACACTCAAACCTGTCAATTCAGGTGGAGTTGATTCCTAATTACCTACAACCAATAACACAAAAGCGGTGATGCATATGGGTGTTATGTAATACAGGATCATCATGAAAAAATAGGCCCTTAAGAATTGGTGAAAATTCAAAAAGAGAGTTAGGCAACCCGATGTAAAAATTTGAATAAGTTATCTATATTATTTCAAAATATGTAAAAATAGAATCAGAGAAAATTTAATGTAGTTTCTAAACTACTAGATTTATTAAAATAAAAAATATTTGTTGAAATTTGAAATTTCAATCAGTAGTACTTAAATTTTAGGAAAAATAAGAAATAGGTGTCTATCTGACCACCCTAACCACAATAAAATGATAATATTTTTTTATAATATTTTAGATATAAGTAGAGGTCTCATGTCAAGATGTGATGCATATTTTTTGTAATTTTTTTCCAGGAAAATAATTGATTATGAATATTTACAACTTTTAAAAAATATAAAAACTCATATGTCTAACCACCTTAACTTGGTCAAAACTTCATGAAATTCAATTTTTATTTTTTTAATCCTATAGTATGCAAAACATAGAATGTGACACATGTTTTAGATTCAAAAAATGTGATACCGTTTGAAAGCTATAGATGTTTTTCAATTAGCCTATCAATTAGGACTTTAGTCATAATTCAAATAGAAAATGAATAATCATTATTTATTAAATTCAAAGTAAAGAATAATTTATATTGGTGGAAAGCTAAGAATATCTTTTAAAAACCCTTTTCATTTCATAAATTTTGGGTTAAAAAAAGGTTGTTAGCCACATACCCTACACATGCCCATCATATTTCCTCTTTTTGGACCATCATGATCTTGCACATACCCATATACACATATACATATAATCAGACACACCATAAAATGGAAATTGTAGTGTTGCAGGGCACTCACAAGTGAGTGATGCGACACTATCCCCTTCACCCAAATACATCAATAAGACATCCCCAAATAATCACATCAACTCATGTAACAACAAAGATAAAATTAGTCACAGAATAATCACACCATCGTCATAATAAACTAATCACATAATGCTCATGATCAACTAAAACCATATACTAATTGTATCATGTGCATAAAATTCAATAACAAAAATGTCATCACAAGCATCAAAATAGCACTAAGTCCAACATAAAACAATGTTTCATAATGTCTCATCTCAAAAAAAAAAAACTATCAGTCTATCAGAGAAAATTATGAGGGAACTACATGCCCCCCTTAGAATCAGGCTTACTCTTGGAAGCCTATAAACAAGAAAGGGTATAATTTTGGCATTTGGGATGCATCCTCCAAATTAGCTAAAGAATCATCATGAGGATCTCACTAGACCCTCACCTGCTCAACATCTCAACCCCTGAGAGCAAGTCTCCTCTACATCAGAATGCCCACGAGCTTCAAATCCAGCTATTTGTCCTTTACCTCTAAAGAATTTGAATCAAGAACATGAGAAATATCTAGATAATATGGCTTGAGAAAAAAAATGTGAAATACATCATGGATGCACGATAGACTGGGTAGTAAACCAAGATGGTATGCAATAGGACTAATCCTCTCTAAAACCTCGAACAACCCAAAAAAGTGCGATGTGATCTTAGAGCCTTTTCCTTAATAGATCGGACTCCTTCACATACGCACCTACAAGAGCACCTAGTCTCCAACCAAAAACTAATGATCAACCCTATGAGCATCTGTATACTTCTTCTATCTATCCTACGTTGCCACCAAATGCTCTATAATATGAACAACCTACTGCTCCATCTCCTGAAGCATCTCTAGTCCTAGAAGTACTTTATCTTCAAGATGATCTCACTCAACTAGGTATAGCAAGGATGACCATACATTTCCTTAAAAAGGGGCATACCAATACAACTTTGATACCTGTTGTTGTACACAAACTCCACCAAATATAGGTAATAATCCCAATGAAACTATTGATTGATGATATACATCCTAAGCATATCCTCAAGGACCTGATTAACCCTCTTGATCTTCCCATCAGTCTCTAGGTGGTAAGCTGAATTGAAGTTCAACTAAGTCCCCAACGCATGCTACAAGGACGTCCAAAGAGCTGAAGTGAACAATGGGTCTCTATTAGAGATGATCTTATGAGGAATCCCATGCAACCTAACTATATCATCAATAGAAATATGGGCCAATGAAGTAAAATTATATGAAAATTGAACAAGAGAGAAAGTGTGCCACCTTAGTCAGCTTGGTCACTTGTCCATGGTGACCATGATAACATTGTGATGACGAGAAGACACTAGCAAGCTGACAATAAAATACATTGAAATTATTTCTAATTTCCATTCTAAGACAAGATGCCGCTGAAGGAGGCTTATAGGGTGGTGATGTTCTACCTTCACCCTCTAACACTCCAAACACCTTGAGACAAAATCTGCAATATCCCTCTTTATTTTGACCCAAAAATACAACTGACAGAGGTCTATGTGCATCTTCTTGACACTCAAATGAGCTAAATAGGGTGCCCAATGCGCCTCTGACATAATTAGGGTATGAAGAACCTCTGAAGGAGGAACATAGATGTGACCTAAATTCTGCAAGAGACCATCCAACTCAAGAGAATATCCTACAAATCTACCCTCCAAAGCTCTTCCTAACTCAACCTCAGATCTCACCTCCTGATACCAACTGTCTATAAGAAGTACTACAAAGATCTGACTCCTCAAATCTACTCCAAGAATCACAACTAAAAGATCATGCTTCCATCGACTAAGAGCATCTACTACAACATTCTTGTTACCCTGTATAAACTTCACCTCAAAATCGTACTCACATAGGAACTCCATACATTGCCTCTCCCTAGGATTCATGTTTGGCTATGTGAAAATGTATTGTAAATTGTGGTGATCACTGTGCAAATCAAATCGATGCCCCAACTAAAAATGTCTCCATCTCACCAAGGCATGAACAACAACATCTAACTCGAAGTCATCTATAGGATAGTTCAACTCATGATCCTTAAGTTTGTGACAATCATATGCTATCATGCAACCATCCTGCATCAATACTACTCCTAAACCTTCTAAAGATGTACACACCACAAAATCTCCAATAGGATTAGGAATTTTCAAAATAGGTTCACTAGTCAACCTCTCATTGAGAGTCTGAAAGGTTTCCTAACACTGCTTTGACCAGATAAAATTCTTCCCTTTCCTCTCAAGGGAAGTGATAGGATTATCTATCCTCAAAAAACCCTACATAAATCATCGATAATAACCCGCTAAACCCATAAATTTGTGAACCTCTAAAAAATTAGTCGGATTAGGACAATCTATGATGGTCTGGATCTTCGAAGGATCCATGAAAATGTCATCTCCAGAAAATAACATTCCCCAAATATCTCACCTCTATTTGAAAGAACTCACATTTTTTGAAATTTGCATAAAGTTGATTCTCTTTCAAACACTACAATACCTACTACAAATGATCCTTGTGATCCTCTATAGTCCTAGGATAAATCAAAATATCATCTAGGAACACTAGGAAAAATATGTCAAGATAGGTGCAGAACACACCATCCATCAGGCTAATAAATATAGATGGTGCATTTGTCAACTTGAACGGCATAATGGTGAACTCATAGTGCCCGTAGTGAGTTTGAAATGTAGTCTTATGAATTTTTTCCTCAAAGATACACAACTGATGATACCCCAATTTTAGGTCAATCTTCAAAAACACCTTGGCTCCATTCATTTGATGAAAAGAGGTCATCAATCCTCAGCAAGGGATATCTATTCTTCAATGTCACCTTATTCAACTACCAATAGTCAATACACAACTAAAGGGATCCATCCTTCTTCATGAAAATGACTGGTGCTCCACAAGGAGAGACAATAGGATGAATGAACACCTTAGCCAACAAATCCTCTAGTTGCAACTACAACTCCTTAAGCTCCTAAGTGGTCATCTGATACAGAGCTTGAGAAATAGGTTTTGATCTGGGAACAAGATCTATCTTGAAATCAATGTCATGCTTAGGTGGAAACCCAAAAATATCATTGGGAAAGATATTTGCAAACAACCTAAGGATAGGATGATCATTGAGGGACACCTCTCGACTCTCCCTGAACTCCAAATTATTAACCATCATAGAAAACAACTAGAAACCCTGACGTATACATCTCTTCAACTACATAGTAGAAATCATATACAAGGAGATGGGTCTCTGAATGCCAACTACCTCTACCTTCCTACCTGAATTATCCACACACTACATTGACTTATGTTGGCAGTTTATCACAACTTAGTGAGCATCCAACCAATTTGTTCCCAACAATATATCATAAGATCCCAAGGGTATTATGTGAAGATAGACTATGGTAAGGAGAGTAAAAATTCTCAATCCACATTCATACACAAGGGATTCTACCTCTACTCTAGCTCCAGAGGCCAATTCAACCTGCCACCTATCATCTTGCTTTGCTGCCAACAGTCCACATTGAGCCACTAAAGAAGGGGAAATGAATGAATCAGAAGCACCCAAGTTAAAAAGTATAGAAACACCAATATCTCGTAACACACCTATAATATCCACAACTATTCCCTAATTCTCTTCCTAGTAGTTATCAATTACTGAAAACACTCTGTGAGACCTACCTAAATCACCCACTATTGAGTCTAAAGCTTTCGAGCTCTAACTGAATCTTGATGTGCTCTTCTGAGGACACTGCCTAGCTATATGGCCCTGTTGGCCACAAGAAAAACATCATGTACCTCTACCATACCCCCTACTACTTGAGGGTACACTGGACTACTAGAAGCTACCTCGACTGACTATAGATTGTTGCTCTAAGCTGGTTGTTCAGTATGATAATTCTTGGCTCACTGCTAACTCCTACTTTTCCCAGACTGAGAACCGCCACCTTGTTGAGACTGAAAGTTCTTAAGTTTTAGTTGGGAACACTATTGTTGCTACTATTGTCCAATCTTAGCAGGTGCATGATGGTTCCTAGAGGAAACTACTGCTTGAGGCTGACCAACTCGGGACCTAAAGCCTGTTGGAGGTGCCCTACCAATTTGTACACATGTATGTCCTCCTAATTCCATGGGCAGATTCTCCTCTACCATCTAAGCCTTCTCTACTACCACCTCCATGGTTTTTGGATTAAAAACATAGACTTCCTCATTGATACAAGCATTCAAACCCCTAATGAATTTCTAAGCCAACATGGCCTCATCATCACAAATACCTGCATACTACTTAAGCTCAAAAAACATATTCTCATAATCTTCCAAAAACATAGCCATCTACCTCAACTCATGATACTCATCAGTGTGATGCTACCTCTAGTGGTCTAAAAAAAGGTGAGCTCTAAATCTCTCTAGGACATCTCCTAAAAAACTAAACCAATATCAAGATGTAGTTTTTGTTCCTCCAATCGCCACCACGTAGAAGCAAAACCACTAAGGTGTATGATGGCACATCTTGCCTTAGTGTTACTACCATAAAAATGCATGGAAAAACACCTATTCAAATCTATCAACCATGTCTCTACCTCCAAACCACCACTAGAACCATCAAATGTAGGAGGATATGCCCTCAAGAGATCCCTCATATGACCTGCTAGAATAGTCTCCTACTCCGTTGTGACATCTCTCCTCCTAGGAGAGCTTTATCTCTCTCTATCCAGCTATTGACTTCCCTCCTATCTAGGACCTAGAAGGGAAAGGACATACTCAAGCAAATGATACAAATGAGCTCCCTCTAACTCTGACTGACTCATATTTTGATCCCTACTTTCTTGATCATTCTTAGAACTCTATTGTTCCTCATGATCACTCTTGTGGGAACTCTAAGAAGGGGTGCTCTGGTAGTTGGCCCCATGACCACCACCTCAACATCAACCTCTAGGAATATTCCTACATAAACACCACCAATAAAAAGTCTTAGGATGTTAGGAAAGGATAACAAAAGGGGAAACATAATCTCTAGAGTCTAAGCAACTAAGACAACATAACTAGATCCTATACAACCAAAGTACCCAGTGTTAGAACTTGGCTCTGATACCAAGTGTAATGTCATGCCATGGAACCCTAGAGGACAACACCTAACATGAATTAATAACAAAAAAAAATTAAATGAAAGGAATAATAGTGGAATGCATCACATAACATATCATGGAAATCTAAACCTAATTCCTCTAAGGTTCCATGACTATACTAATAACAAATCTATAATTGAAGAGCTAGAATTATTTCATTAACTAACATGTTAACATAGTTTATCTAATAATCAAGTGCATTTTAATCCACCACATTAAATGATTAAAAAATATACATTTCCATAACATGTCATCGACTAAACAATATTAAAGATCATTTATAAATAACTAAAAAATACAAAGTACATCACTTTAAAATATATGTTACATTGTTACAAAGTTTACAACAAAGCTTCATTGAAAATATGTGGGAAGAATACATCAAATTACAATACATGGTATAACTAATTTACAAATCCAATACATTTACACAAAATATTCTCTTCTCAAATTGGAACATGAACTTGAATCTGCTACACAAGGTACATCCTCCATGCACATGAACAAGCAGCAAGGAAACCCAATGGAGGAAAAATCACCAACCTCTTGAACATGTGGAACCCTAATGTCCACCCCTCATGCTAGGAGATAATGCAAGGTCCCACCACAACAAACAATCAAGAGGAAAATAGGATAGCATAACAAGGCTATACATGACTAAAACACAACACTGCAACAACAATAACATCACATACAACACATGTATCACTTCTAGAGGCATTCACACAGCATAAGGGGTAACCATAACTAGGAAATTCTATACTACAATAGGGAAGAGTATCATCGCATGGTCCTAGAAATCTCTCACTAAACCCCCATCTATAGTTTTCCTGGTAAACCTCTCACTAGGTCCCAGCCCCATAGGATGACACATGCATAACCAACATTCCTTTCGTGCGGACAAGGAAGTTGATGTTACCAACTAGGCCTTCTCAACCCATCCTTAGACTAAATGAGCACTACAAGAATGGTTAAGGCATCCATTATCTTGTGTTAATGTGAAATATACCCATCCCCCTAATTCATTTTTAGGTTATCACTGGATTAAGAATCTCTCTAATGGGTTGTGTTGAACAACACTTTGGATTCTGCCCCCCATTGAAAGCCACTCCCCCTACTTGGAACTAGTAAGCCCTACACAACAAGCAAGGAATTTACCGTCTTCCCCACATATCACAATCACATAAAACTATACATAGTGCAAGGAATTGAACCTATTGTAGACAACTCAAACATTACCAACCACTTCAAAGATGAAAGAATAATAAAACCATAAATGCAAAAATACTCCCTCCCAAGCCTCTAGAAGCCAACTTAACCACTATGTACAAATGACTTCCACTTTTAGCAATAGCCACAATCACCCCAATATCAAAAATCAAAAATAATATTCATTACATATGATTGAACAAACAATATATCCATGAAAGACCTTATTTCCTCATCTCATAATACACATTAACTTAGCCTCTAATTCACAATTGTATTCAATAACTGATTGTATGGTAGATTTAAAATTTAACTATTAAATAATTATAGAAGCAATCAACATTCAATAATCAATGCAAAGATAATCTAGCCCATTCATTTAATCAAATATTTTATTGATCTAAATATATAAATAAATAATTTTCCCATATTTAATTCCCAACTTCATTTATCTAGCATAATCTTTTAATTTCATAGGTAGAATTTATCTTTCACTAAAATTATAATATTTATACAAACATATATATATATATACATGTTATCAATAAATTTTTCAACCTTACTGAGTTGTAAGAACTCAATCACCTAGTGAAACATGGGAAGATGTCTAACATTGTGGGACTGCAAATAATCAAAGGTCAACCTCCGAAGAAGGCCAACTTCCTAACTAGTTATCACCTATGCTAATGATTCTTGATTGGGAAAAAGGAGAAGTATTACAAAAAAAAAAAAAAAACTAGAAATGGTAGAAACTATTTCCTATGGTGATACACCTAACTAACATGAATTATGAAACAAATAGATTAACATACACTAGGAAAACTGATGATAGTTATTGCATCTACACAACATAAATTTTTTAGGCTTATGCATAAATACTTCATGAAAAGGCTTGATTTGCATATATTTTCAAGAAGGAAAGATGGATTTCACAACTTTAAAAGTTCAAATGCAAACTTAATAAGCACAATTCACAACTTGCATAATCCCACTTGAGAAAAGGCATGATATATGAGACACAATTGAAAGGAAAATGAGAAGATTTCACAATTAACTATATCAATCACTTCAAAATGTACTAAACTCACAGGAATAATGAAGGTAAGATAAGACTAACACTAGTTTCCAAAGTAATTTATGTATTTCATATCCTCAAATGAGTTACAAAGCATACATAAGTTGAGAGAGGAATGCTAATAAATCACTAACTCCCCAAATTTGTATAATCAGAACTGAGTTACAAAATCAGTAATCAAAGTGATTAAGTCCAAAAGTTTGACCAAACAAGGAGTTTTCAAGCTCGAGTCGAATGCAACCATAATGCCTAAAATCTAGTCCCTAGATATCATCCAAAAAGGCTTTAGAATGTGAGAAAAAGTCAAACATGACTTAATCCATCAAGGTGACTCATAAAACTGACCTCAAAAGGCTCTCAAGAGCAATAAAAATCTCCTAGATGATCTCTAAATTTTTGTAACAACCTTATAACTTTCCTTCATTCTTGGAAATTCATTATCACAAGCATGTCTCCTTTCTCTTTTTAATGATATGTTGCAAAGCTTACTAACTCATTTACATTTGAACCTATATTCTATTTTTTGCATTTAAAACATAATACTTGAATTAAATGATTTATAAATTTATCATTTAATTCAAGCATTTTACAACATAGAGTAATGCAAAAAATAAGAAACCCACCTCCATTTATTGGAAAAGACATAACAAAAGATTTACTAAGTCAAAGGAACCTAAGATGAAATATATATTTGAAGACAAAAGCCACGATGGTATAGTGACTTTGATTTTTTGAGAAAAAAATGGCAAAAATGCCAATCTCCTATTGTCTATTCAAAATAGGGTTTCAACCCTAAAGGAAAATAAAGAAAAAGAAAAAAACAAAGCATTATCCTTTCATTTTGCTAGAAGCTTCTTGGAGAAGCTATGCTACCATTAGTCATGAGGGTTTTACAGAGATTCTGCAATGTGATTTTCATGGTGATCTCGAGGTTAAAGGAAACACTGGTAAGTGACTCCTCTTGTAGATAATGTCAAAAAATACCTCCATTTATGGATTCATGACTTCCAAGGTCGTGGTCTTCATGATTTTTTCCTCATTCTTACTCATGTTCTTCCTCTATGCTAATCTTTGCCTCTCTTGGCCGCAACTTGCAAGCATATTCCAAGAAATCTGAAGAATAAAAATGTGACCACAACAGCACAAAGACATACATAGGCTGATAAAGAACTCCAGGTGAAACTAATTTTAGAAAATTTTATTGTTTCATGATTTCCATTATTAGAAGAATGACATAATGTGGCTAACAAAGATATGTATTTTATATCTTATTGAGAACTATCTCATGGATAAAGGAAGAGACTATAAGCACTTTTCTGATGTATTTTATTTTTACTTAATTCTTTTCTATGGGTCTCTATGGCCATGGTTTGTGCATATTTTGTTATCTTATTTATCTTTTGTAGAGAAAAGAGGGCTCAAAACTCCTTTTGGTTGGACACCATGTATTCTCTATTTAGAAGCTTTTATTCTCTATCATGTAGTTGTGCCATGTACTCAATACATATGGGTATTAGTTATTCTCATGTGTGTCTTTGTATTTATCTTCAAATTTGGTGGCTATGGCTTTTACTTTATAGATTTATTCCCTTAAAAAGTCATAGGCATTCATGTTGTAGAAACCCCAAATGAGTATGGCATCATTTTCAACCCCTGAAAGCTTTCATAGAAGCTCAAAAAATTACCTTATTATTCATGATCTCCATTGCATTGTATTTATCTACAACAAATGAGAAAACCTAGGTCATGCATATGCATCCTCTTATTTTTGTAGCTTTCATTTCCTTTGCTTGAGCTTTGATATTTATGATTTCAAAAGGGTATTCAAACCCATGATTTGTGGCCTTTTTAATGTCTCTGTGTTACCATTATATAGAGGCTCTATATTATCTCTTCAATAGTCACCATACCTGCATCTGTATCTATGAAGTTCTCCTTGCAAAAATTTGTAGATAATTTAACATTTTTTGTGTATTTATCATGTATTCCTCTATATCTTACTTAGCATTCCATGGCATTTTATAGATATTTGACCTTCAAGTCCAAGTATCTCCTTCTTTTATGGCCATGACCATATTTTTTACTATTGGGTTTCTAAAATCTGATTCTTCTGGTTAACCCACAAGGATTTTATTTTCACTTTTGAAGAAAATTGCATTTAACTTTTGTAGCTGCAAAAATGATGAACATTATGTGTTTTAAGAATTTCACCTTTTGCATGCACTGGTAATTGTTAATGCATTTGAAAGATATTCATAACTTTTTTCTAAGCATCTGGAACCATGTTCAAAACTCACTCAACAACTGGTGCTCTAAACCATTCATTGCTATCATGTAACGCCCGTCATGCAAACCCAGAGAACACAGACAAAGCAACTAATTTTTTTTTTTTAAACATTACAATTGAACATGCAAGAAACATTAACCATAAACATATAACACATTGCATTAATACACTTAGTTCTCTGGGGCATGCAAGGTTACTTCACAAACAACTAACAACGAAACAAAGATAACAACAACCCAATTCACTACTTATAGCTATATTCAATGATCACACAAGCTACAAGAAAAGATAGAAGTGATTTACTGACTTTGGCAATAGATTCCACTTAGGTCAACTTAACATACCTCTTACATTCCATTTTATTGACAAGTCCTTGCTCCCAATGCCTATACCTGCAAGATCTACATGACTTGGCACACTCATCAGATCAAAGATAGTTAGCGCATGATCACTAAGAGAAGCTATATATATATCAATGGTAGTTTTTACATTACCGGAGATAAACAAGACCCAAACAAGACTCCAAAGAACAGTCCTAGGGGCCCGACCTAATGCCTCGGGAGCTCATCACTCGATGGCCTTGCCTACGTATATAATTCGCAGAGGCACCGTAGTTCGACAACTTGAGCTGCTCCAACTCATTAACTGACCAACCAAGGATTCACTCATAAGACTTGTAAGGAGGAATCTACTCCAACACAAAAGTAACACCGAACCACAAATACGCGCTAAACTCAAACTTCTATTCACAAGCATTATGTGACCCATACAAAAGTACATACAAGAAGAGTGGGTATGCAACCCTTTCTAGGGTCCATCACCCCAGACAGTTTCTTAGGCGGCTGCCACCCACTAAGGTGAAGCCGAAGACTGAAAAGCTAGGTAAGCATATTCTTGCAACAACAAAAAATAAAAATATCCTACTCAGATGTTTATTCATACTTGCACAAGAAAGGTCACAAGGCATAAAAATAGTAGCCACTAACGACTTGCATTCACAATTGGAAGACCAAACCACTCAATAATCAAGTCAATCATACTCACAAGAGTTATAAAAGTAACTATCCCTATCAAGGACTTATGAATCAATGGTACAAGGATGCAAGGAAAAATAATCATTCAAGAAATTGTCTAAATTCATTTACTTGCATTGGCCTTCTCATTTATCTAAATGTAAGTTGATCAAAAACAATCATTCAATTGTCTGGGTAAGTATGAATACAATCCAAGCATTAGTCATGAGATTTTTAAAAAATAAAAAAAAAAATAAAAAAAATCAACCTACACAATTACACCCACTTTCAAAACAATTATCAAGTTCACCCCCAATTTCCAATAAATGACACGGTATTCAATTCGAGAAATCCTTGCATCACAAACATAAATACTCCCTAAATAAATCATTGCTTCCATTTTGAACAATAGCCAGGTTCACCCAAACTCCACTAAACAACACATTACTTGATATGACAATCAATTTAATAGAACAACTGATCATATTAAAGAATGACTTAATCAATCATAAAGGATACTCCTATAGTCAATACTAAGAATAATAACTCATTTAGTAACATTCTACACTTATACAACAACAACTTTTAATCTAAAGTCAATTAGATATGGACGATAACACTAATTCTCCAATTATATCTTTTTAATTATAAATCACTTATTCCTTCTTAATAGAGATGTCATTCTTAACTAAAATATACTATAAAATAAAGATAGGCGTATCTAAGGTAAAACTCCATATAATAAGAAAGAGAATGATTCATTGATTTACCTATGTCCACATACTTACATCTAAAAAGATACACAAATTTCTTTCCCTATTATCTAGTTTTAACCCCATTCTTACTTTTATTTAATAAGATCATAACCTTCTATTAATGAAATATAGATAAGTAAATTTTATTTTTTATTTTTTCTTCAAAATAACTTATAATTAAATATAGTTAACTTTTCCTTTTAACTTAATCTAATTTATTCACTTAACAAATTTCACAATAATTGACTTAACTACTAACATTATAAATAAAAGCAAGGTATTATGATCTATCCATTAATCCAATTTAGACGAAAATCGCACCACAGGATAAACCAATTCATTAATACCCAAATGATTATATTCTCTATATATATACATATAAATATAACCCATCTTTCCTCTAACACTTTCGCTCAATAGATAAACATAATTTAAAATGAAGTATATTTATATATAGCTATTCATAAATATAGATGCATATGAAAATATAAACTTATAGATCAAATGCAGCCACTGCGATGGATTGACAATGGAACAAAAGGAATTATTTAGGTCTACCTATTCTGGAAATCGCTGGAATAATGAACTAACGCAATGAAGGTTACAGTATATTGACAACTAACGAGATTTTGCAGGAAACATCGCTACAGTAATGGTTCGAATTCTTTCCCAGCCCTACATAAAATTAGAAAGTAGAGATCTGATGCTTTTATTTTATTTTATTTTTATTTTTATTTTTTTATTTTCAGACAAACTACTAAAATTCAAAGAGGGACGACCGTGTAAAGAAGCCGTGCCTCATCCTTGTCAACTCTTAGCCTCAGCCAGAGAACCAGATACGCCGATCACAGAAAATAAAAAAAAGAGCTATGATCAATTATAAAATCGTTCAGGCTAGAGAAGAACGCAGCAGTGTGGCGACTCAGCCAAGAGGGTAATCAACGATAGGAAATTGATTTCTCAAAACAAAAATAGGGATATAGGGAAAGTAAACTCTGGCGCTTACCGTCCATAATATGAATGATGGAAGTCTACTTTCAATAGCAATGCAAGGTATTGATCTGGATACAACACTTCGGTGATAGCGAAAAAGTACTGATCGAACTCTTTGCAGCCGTAAACTGCACTTCAGAAGCAATTTTCTAAATACCCAACATTGTATCATGATTGAGAGATGGAAAACAGTTGCAGAGAAAACTCCTTGCTGCGCCCAGCGCCCCCCACCATCTCCAAATCTAGAAGGGAAATATATCAGGAAGCAGAAAAATTGATTCCACGTCCAGAAGTAAGTTCCCCATGTTACCAAGGTGGCTCTCCACAAGGATTAAGGAGGAGAAAATTCAAATGTTCTCGAGGGGAGTTACCGACAGGAGGAAGTGGATCAAGGGCGCCGCTACCATCCCTCCCTAGCGCTTGCCAAGGGAGAATAAAGTCCACAAGTTTTTTTTGGCATGGCTATACTGACAATATTCGATGGTAGCTGGTAGCTTAGGAGGTCATCCTCAAAGGAAAAAGAAAAGATTCAGGAACATACTTAGAATCTGTTTAAAATCACAGTATTCACGAGATTGTTACTGGTTGCAGGGTATGAGTAGGACGAACATGCTCCATCACAATCGATATGAGACACAAAACTCTTGTCGAATGAACAAACAAAAAATAAAATAAAATGGTTGAGCACAAACTAAATTGAAAATGCGGCTGATGGAACTATCAAGCAAGTACATTTCCCAGGAGGGCACGAGTGTACCTCATTGATTGAAAAGGTTACAAAACATAAACAAGCAGATTTAAATTCTTCACAACATGATAATTCCTAGATCTATAAATATATATATATATACCTACGAATGCTTATCTTACTTGTGTATCTATGGAAACAAAGTAAATAATATTATGATATCTAACCTCCTCAGTCAATCAAGCGTTCTCCTTCAATGAAGAATCTACTTACGAAATGCAAATTGCATAGAACTGACCTGGTGTCCTTTGCTCTGAGATGGTGAAGACTAGCGACAAGACCCCCCCCCTCTTTCAAATTCTCTGATCTTCATTAAATCCTCCTAAAGAAAGAAATGATAACCATGTGAGGGAGATTCTTTTTTTTTTAGCGCCCCCATGCAACCCAAATCTCACATGCATTTGAAGCCCAACTGAACTTTTTGTCGTCAAGATTATGGAACCCCCAGAATCATTCCCCAAGCATTGGATTATACGCCGTGTTGATGAATTCCATGGTTCGATAGCAAGCCATCTGGAATCCTAGCTTTTTTCCAAAATCCATTCCCCAAAAAAAAAGCTCCTAAAAATCATAAATAAAAGAAATTATATATATATATTTTTCTTTAAAAGCCAGCTTTTTAGTTAGATCCGAGTTATCATTCGATCTCGCAACTTTTCCAACTTTTATTTAATTATTTTTCTATTCTTCAATATTTTTTTTTTTTTTTGTTTTTAATTAGCACATTATCTAATTAACTTAATTAATTTATTCTAACACTTATCCTCAACGAGATAATTAATTAAAATAATAAAACACAATTTAATATTTTAATTATCATTTAATAAAATCATGACTTTTTAAAAAAAAAAAAAAAAACATAAATAAACATTTAAAAATTTAAATACAATTTAATCTAATATTTTAATAAATAATATTACCCTTATTTAATTAATTCAATCTCCACAAATAAAATACCATTAGAAAGCCCTTGTCCTATCTTTCTCTTCTGACTCCTTAGCCAAACTACCTGCACATCTTAGGTGAGAATGGAGGGGTACTACATCCTCCCCCCCTAAAACTCGACTTACTCCTGGAAGTCACATGGCTCAAAATGGAAACATAACCACATTAGTACCAAAACTTCTCTCATCTATAATTGATGTACACCCTCTTTCTAAATCATTGCAATTAGAATCACTATTCGGCTTCACATTTGAAAACAATATCTTCTTAACTACTTTTATTTATAATTCCTTACATCTCTTACAATAACATACTAGGTTTCAGCATTAATAACAATAGCAAGTACTCTTATTAACTCAATTTTTTCATTACAACAAGCATCTTCAAAACATCATAGAAAGAATACACATCAATGATTACTTGAAATTAACAAAAATACTCACCATAACATGATTCAGTAACATATTTTAAGTCACCATTTACGATACACAATAATATCCAATCTATTTTATACCACAGAGTCACAGTACATTCACACTTAACACAACATGGTTATCCCTCTTTTACATTAATAGGCACAAAATATAAGAAATATTCTTCTAACACATACATACACAGTCACAGCACCAAGAAACACATAACGAGGCTACACAAGGGTCCATCTGGACGCCGGAAAGCAGCATACTAATCCATGATACATAATCCATGAGCCAAGAGCCAAATCCATCTCACATAATCCATACCTCACACTCAATGGCTTGATGGTGTTAGGCCACACACACATGGCGGGACCATCCATACAAGTCCATTATGACCCATCCCTTGTTGTACAAGGTGGTTAGCCTCCAAGAGATAGTCATCACACATAGGTGGGTAGTGGGTCCTAGCTATAAAATAGCCTCACATACCCCCATCCTCAAGGTTCCCTGCGTCTACTTCCTCGTATACACTCACCAAGTCCGCCTCATACGTCCTTGGAGAGGAATCACAATACAACACATAGCCGACCTCGAAAACAATAAGGATAAATTAGTTTAGCCACCAAATTCATAATTAAAAGAAAACAAAAAAAAAATTCAATTTCAACAATAAATAAATAAATAAATGTGCACAATTTCAACACTAAATCCAATGTAACCACGAAGGCTACAAGCAAATAATATCACAGGGTATGGCTAAACCATCACAATCAAGTATAACAAAGTGTCGGCTTTCACAATCACTAGAAAATCATCAATAATTATAAAGGAAGTTCACAATCTTAGAAATTGCACTATACAACACTGTGTGACTAGATACTAGCCATCAAACGAGGAAGGAGGGAACAACGTCCGGCTATACAATAGCCCCCATGTGGTGCGGAGTGAGCACGCCATCCACATGACCCAGAGTGTGCTCCTCGGCTACACTCTACCTCGCGTCGTCACGCGACATGGACTAACCAAGTGGCCCTCGCACTCCTTGGTTGCCCGCATAGGATGTGCACCTCGGCCTCCATCCTGCATCGCATCTCAGTGCGGCGTGGTCATACACCAGCCGGAGAAGGCACGTACTGGTCATATGCCGCATGGCAGTGTGTCCGTGGCTCCGCGGAAGTAGGCACGCGCTAGACACACCCCGCATAGCGATACCTCGTGGAAAAGGCACACGCAGGTACTCGCCGTCGCCAGAGGTATACATGGCCAGGACCTACCCATATGCTAACCGACCCAAACACTATCGAAAGCAAACATGAGTATCCCTCTACAAATGTGTGAGGCCCCATTACGCTCATCACACAAGTAGGCTATCATAGCACATCTCATAGTGCACCTTCACGTGTCTAAGCACGTGGCATCGTGTCCTCGAGCCCAGCTCGCTACCATCAACAACACGGCATCATCACCAGCACTGTGTCGGAACATCAGTGGGGTGTGGCATCGTATCCATTGCATCATGTCGGAACATGTGCAAATACGGTGTATGCAATACATATATGGGCATATCAATATGGGGCTACTCGAGCTTCACCTCTCATACGGACGAGGTTCACTCGCTAATGTCAGCTCAACGTCCCTATGGACGGCCAGACCAATACTAACAACCAATGCTGCTATACTCAAAACTGTGGGGTTTAGGCTGGCACATATGAATCAAGTACCCTGATCCATCATAAGGGGAAGTAGTGAGTACGTTTCCTCGGGATCGGTTGAGCTAAGAATACTCTGCGTCGCAATATGCGTACGCTACACACTCCGCCCAAGGAACTTTGTGGCTGCTACTACCCCTTCACAGATTGAGGGACTGGAGAACCAAAAGAAAAGAATCTGTGAAACTATCTTTTGGCTACTCATATATAAATTTCAACCACACGTGGGTTGGCCCTCAATCAGGTAACAAACATGCGACACATGAATGGTATGGTTATTTCCACACCAAGAAAAACAATAGTTTTCCCATGGATGGGTACATAGTATCACCACCGCATGGCACACAAAGCAAGCACAGGGTACTCACAACACTCGATCAATGCACAGTTACTGGCTTCTCACATTTACAGGGATTAAAATTACATGCACAACTCCATTACTCTTCAAAAGCTCACATTCCATAAGTACTATTTTCCATATATCTCATGATGCTACAAGCCAATATCATGATTACTATGATCACTTAACAACTCTAATTAATAAATTCACATTCACCTCGATTCATTCAGTATAACATTTTGGCCTTCATAACATATGCATATGTAGACTAACTTTTCTTCTAGAAAGAATATATAAACTGGACAACATAATGGGCTCATATGAAACTAGAGTGCCCAGTGTTAGAACCTGGCTCTGATACCAAGTTGTAACGCCCGTCATGCAAACCCAGAGAACACAGACAAAGCAACTAATTTTTTTTTTTAAACATTACAATTGAACATGCAAGAAACATTAACCATAAACATATAACACATTGCATTAATACACTTAGTTCTCTGGGGCATGCAAGGTTACTTCACAAACAACTAACAACGAAACAAAGATAACAACAACCCAATTCACTACTTATAGCTATATTCAATGATCACACAAGCTACAAGAAAAGATAGAAGTGATTTACTGACTTTGGCAATAGAGTCCACTTAGGTCAACTTAACATACCTCTTACATTCCATTTTATTGACAAGTCCTTGCTCCCAATGCCTATACCTGCAAGATCTACATGACTTGGCACACTCATCAGATCAAAGATAGTTAGCGCATGATCACTAAGAGAAGCTATATATATATCAATGGTAGTTTTTACATTACCGGAGATAAACAAGACCCAAACAAGACTCCAAAGAACAGTCCTAGGGGCCCGACCTAATGCCTCGGGAGCTCATCACTCGATGGCCTTGCCTACGTATATAATTCGCAGAGGCACCGTAGTTCGACAACTTGAGCTGCTCCAACTCATTAACTGACCAACCAAGGATTCACTCATAAGACTTGTAAGGAGGAATCTACTCCAACACAAAAGTAACACCGAACCACAAATACGCGCTAAACTCAAACTTCTATTCACAAGCATTATGTGACCCATACAAAAGTACATACAAGAAGAGTGGGTATGCAACCCTTTCTAGGGTCCATCACCCCAGACAGTTTCTTAGGCGGCTGCCACCCACTAAGGTGAAGCCGAAGACTGAAAAGCTAGGTAAGCATATTCTTGCAACAACAAAAAATAAAAATATCCTACTCAGATGTTTATTCATACTTGCACAAGAAAGGTCACAAGGCATAAAAATAGTAGCCACTAACGACTTGCATTCACAATTGGAAGACCAAACCACTCAATAATCAAGTCAATCATACTCACAAGAGTTATAAAAGTAACTATCCCTATCAAGGACTTATGAATCAATGGTACAAGGATGCAAGGAAAAATAATCATTCAAGAAATTGTCTAAATTCATTTACTTGCATTGGCCTTCTCATTTATCTAAATGTAAGTTGATCAAAAACAATCATTCAATTGTCTGGGTAAGTATGAATACAATCCAAGCATTAGTCATGAGATTTTTAAAAAAATAAAATAAAAATAAAAAAAATCAACCTACACAATTACACCCACTTTCAAAACAATTATCAAGTTCACCCCCAATTTCCAATAAATGACACGGTATTCAATTCGAGAAATCCTTGCATCACAAACATAAATACTCCCTAAATAAATCATTGCTTCCATTTTGAACAATAGCCAGGTTCACCCAAACTCCACTAAACAACACATTACTTGATATGACAATCAATTTAATAGAACAACTGATCATATTAAAGAATGACTTAATCAATCATAAAGGATACTCCTATAGTCAATACTAAGAATAATAACTCATTTAGTAACATTCTACACTTATACAACAACAACTTTTAATCTAAAGTCAATTAGATATGGACGATAACACTAATTCTCCAATTATATCTTTTTAATTATAAATCATTTATTCCTTCTTAATAGAGATGTCATTCTTAACTAAAATATACTATAAAATAAAGATAGGCGTATCTAAGGTAAAACTCCATATAATAAGAAAGAGAATGATTCATTGATTTACCTATGTCCACATACTTACATCTAAAAAGATACACAAATTTCTTTCCCTATTATCTAGTTTTAACCCCATTCTTACATTTATTTAATAAGATCATAACCTTCTATTAATGAAATATAGATAAGTAAATTTTATTTTTTATTTTTTCTTCAAAATAACTTATAATTAAATATAGTTAACTTTTCCTTTTAACTTAATCTAATTTATTCACTTAACAAATTTCACAATAATTGACTTAACTACTAACATTATAAATAAAAGCAAGGTATTATGATCTATCCATTAATCCAATTTAGACGAAAATCGCACCACAGGATAAACCAATTCATTAATACCCAAATGATTATATTCTCTATATATATACATATAAATATAACCCATCTTTCCTCTAACACTTTCGCTCAATAGATAAACATAATTTAAAATGAAGTATATTTATATATAGCTATTCATAAATATAGATGCATATGAAAATATAAACTTATAGATCAAATGCAGTCACTGCGATGGATTGACAATGGAACAAAAGGAATTATTTAGGTCTACCTATTCTGGAAATCGCTGGAATAATGAACTAACGCAATGAAGGTTACAGTATATTGACAACTAACGAGATTTTGCAGGAAACATCGCTACAGTAATGGTTCGAATTCTTTCCCAGCCCTACATAAAATTAGAAAGTAGAGATCTGATGCTTTTATTTTATTTTATTTTTATTTTTATTTTTTTATTTTCAGACAAACTACTAAAATTCAAAGAGGGACGACCGTGTAAAGAAGCCGTGCCTCATCCTTGTCAACTCTTAGCCTCAGCCAGAGAACCAGATACGCCGATCACAGAAAATAAAAAAAAGAGCTATGATCAATTATAAAATCGTTCAGGCTAGAGAAGAACGCAGCAGTGTGGCGACTCAGCCAAGAGGGTAATCAACGATAGGAAATTGATTTCTCAAAACAAAAATAGGGATATAGGGAAAGTAAACTCTGGCGCTTACCGTCCATAATATGAATGATGGAAGTCTACTTTCAATAGCAATGCAAGGTATTGATCTGGATACAACACTTCGGTGATAGCGAAAAAGTACTGATCGAACTCTTTGCAGCCGTAAACTGCACTTCAGAAGCAATTTTCTAAATACCCAACATTGTATCATGATTGAGAGATGGAAAACAGTTGCAGAGAAAACTCCTTGCTGCGCCCAGCGCCCCCCACCATCTCCAAATCTAGAAGGGAAATATATCAGGAAGCAGAAAAATTGATTCCACGTCCAGAAGTAAGTTCCCCATGTTACCAAGGTGGCTCTCCACAAGGATTAAGGAGGAGAAAATTCAAATGTTCTCGAGGGGAGTTACCGACAGGAGGAAGTGGATCAAGGGCGCCGCTACCATCCCTCCCTAGCGCTTGCCAAGGGAGAATAAAGTCCACAAGTTTTTTTTGGCATGGCTATACTGACAATATTCGATGGTAGCTGGTAGCTTAGGAGGTCATCCTCAAAGGAAAAAGAAAAGATTCAGGAACATACTTAGAATCTGTTTAAAATCACAGTATTCACGAGATTGTTACTGGTTGCAGGGTATGAGTAGGACGAACATGCTCCATCACAATCGATATGAGACACAAAACTCTTGTCGAATGAACAAACAAAAAATAAAATAAAATGGTTGAGCACAAACTAAATTGAAAATGCGGCTGATGGAACTATCAAGCAAGTACATTTCCCAGGAGGGCACGAGTGTACCTCATTGATTGAAAAGGTTACAAAACATAAACAAGCAGATTTAAATTCTTCACAACATGATAATTCCTAGATCTATAAATATATATATATATATACCTACGAATGCTTATCTTACTTGTGTATCTATGGAAACAAAGTAAATAATATTATGATATCTAACCTCCTCAGTCAATCAAGCGTTCTCCTTCAATGAAGAATCTACTTACGAAATGCAAATTGCATAGAACTGACCTGGTGTCCTTTGCTCTGAGATGGTGAAGACTAGCGACAAGACCCCCCCCCCTCTTTCAAATTCTCTGATCTTCATTAAATCCTCCTAAAGAAAGAAATGATAACCATGTGAGGGAGATTCTTTTTTTTTTAGCGCCCCCATGCAACCCAAATCTCACATGCATTTGAAGCCCAACTGAACTTTTTGTCGTCAAGATTATGGAACCCCCAGAATCATTCCCCAGCATTGGATTATACGCCGTGTTGATGAATTCCATGGTTCGATAGCAAGCCATCTGGAATCCTAGCTTTTTTTCCAAAATCCATTCCCAAAAAAAAAAAAAAGCTCCTAAAAATCATAAATAAAAGAAATTATATATATATATTTTTCTTTAAAAGCCAGCTTTTTAGTTAGATCCGAGTTATCATTCGATCTCGCAACTTTTCCAACTTTTATTTAATTATTTTTCTATTCTTCAATATTTTTTTTTTTTTTTGTTTTTAATTAGCACATTATCTAATTAACTTAATTAATTTATTCTAACACTTATCCTCAACGAGATAATTAATTAAAATAATAAAACACAATTTAATATTTTAATTATCATTTAATAAAATCATGACTTTTTAAAAAAAAAAAAAAAAACATAAATAAACATTTAAAAATTTAAATACAATTTAATCTAATATTTTAATAAATAATATTACCCTTATTTAATTAATTCAATCTCCACAAATAAAATACCATTAGAAAGCCCTTGTCCTATCTTTCTCTTCTGACTCCTTAGCCAAACTACCTGCACATCTTAGGTGAGAATGGAGGGGTACTACATATCAAGTGTATGATTTGGCAGTAATGCAAGCTTTATATGACATTTCTCTTCTTTGTGATATTGTTGCCATGAGTTGAGTCTTCCATTTAATTTATTTTTTTTCCTTTACCTAAACTCTCATGTTTGAATTTCTAATTTTTCCCATTCTTAACATTTTCATCGTTTGACTATACCTCTCTCTTCTGAGACAAACCCTTCACCATTAAAGATTGTTAACATATCTATGAGTTTTTAGTTCTTTCCTTTCTTCACAATGGTTACCTTTTGAGTTAGCTAAAGGTATCAAACTCTGTACAATACACACATCAAGACATTGAAGGTTTCATGTAAATGACCAATATCTAAGGTTTTGAAGTCTATCACTTTTCTCATTTAAGAGATATCTATGCATCAAATTATGACTTCACATTCTCCTTATTGTGATTTCCCTCATTTTACACTATATTGGTAGTGTCACAAGTACTTTCATTCATCTAATTGAATGATTGTCTTCATCATTGATGAATAATGTTTGCATGTATTATGCTTTGCTCATTGGCTAGAATTACAAATCAATCAATAAGCTTTGGCTTTTACTTAGACTGTCACTATAGCTTGTAATGACTATTCTATTAGACTGTTACTCATGGATTTGTTCTTGCAAGACATATAGCTTGTCTTTACATTGGGAAAGGATTGGTCCCTTGATATTTATGAATACCATAATCTCTATTGATATGAGTTGGGCTCAACCCTCATGGGAGCCACATTTATCCCCACTCATATTTAATCAAAACATGATTGCACCTCTAGCTACACATGAAACAAACAATTTAGAAATAAAATGTCTACCTTAAGTGTGTATAATGTTCTTCTATTTTGGATTTTATGGACACTTAAGATAGGCATTACATTTGATGCACATAGGAATTAGCATATGTATGTATGGGTATATGTGCATATTTAGGATGTAACCTTTCATTGCTTAGAACCTAGTGTTCTAACCCATTTCTTTACCCAATACAGGCAACCAGACACCAGGCACCTAGGAACCAAGGAGCTATATGGAGCAAGGAAAGGAAATCAGGAGTAGATTCATTTGTAGTACCAGTCATAAAGGCAATGACCGGTTACCTTCTTTACATGTTCATTTTCTTTTCAACATTTACTCATTCATATATATTTTAATTCTTATTTGTATCAAACGAGTAAGTCAGTCTCATGGATTGATGTGTGACACACATGTACCTAATTACATTCAATAAGGATTACATTTTTCAAAAAATATTGTAAAATATTTTATATTTCATTCACTTGTATGAATGTAATAATTTTGCATTCTTGTAATCTTGTAAAGTTGTTTCATTTTATATAAATGAATGTAACTTAGAAGGTTTAATAAAATGTACCATTAATTTTGAAACATAGATGGCTCTTCCTGATTGAGGTTGTAGGAGAAAATATGGTAACAATACATATATATATATAAATATGTATATATTTTAAAATAGAATGTAATTTAATGTCATTATATCATATTATCATATGGCACTACAGATATATATATATATATATATATATATATATATATATATATGTGTGTGTGTGTGTGTGTGTGTGTGTGTGTGTGTGTGTGTGTGTGTGTGTGTGTGTGTGTGTGTGTGTGTGTGTGTGTGTGTGTGTGTGTGTGTGTGTTTATAAAATCAAATACCAAAATTAATATATATCCACATTGAAATGGAACAACATAAATATCGACTATCAACATAAACTTATCTATCAAATACTAATTATATAGTGGAAACATTGAATTCTTTTCATTTAACTTATACATTACAAATAAGGTATCAAATGACAAATAAGAAGCTTATAGAATGAGCACCCACCACAAGCATACATTTTAATTACTATATACAATGTATGGAAATCAAGCTTTAGGCGTAATAATGTCCATCAAATACTATATTCATATATATTGAAGGAAATTCACAATACAATATTTATCCATTGCATGGATTTTAATGTATTCAATATGGATTATGAGGCATATGAATTAAATTGCAATGTTCCAATATTAATACATTACAACCATAGAAATAATAAAAATTGAAATTTCCAAAGATAAGATTATGGTGCAAGGGTAAAATCAAAGAGAAGAGAAACCAACAAAGCATGCAGTCTTAAATCTAGTTATTGCTAAAGTGATAAACCTTAGGAAAAATAAAGGGAGCAATGATTGGTCTACCCAAAAAAATAATAGAGGAGTCTATGAAATTTGTAAAAGAGAAACAATTGGCAGGAATAAACTAATAACACAATTTGTAGTACAATAGGCTGTAGCTTAAAGCTAGATATCGAATGCAAATAGGGAAGAATACAGAGGGTGCACAACCAGATTCAATGGATAAGCTTTAGAAACTTTCAAGAAAATTCATTTAGCAAGGGAAGGAAGATTCTATCACATTAAATGCAATGGTTGCAAGATATGCATAGATTGGGTTTATTAAAAACCTTTAGGAAAGAAATCAAATTGAAGAAGCATAGATGAAATAAACAAATTAAAAAAAATACCCAGAAGAAATGTGGCTTCAAGGGATGCAATTATTTTATAGAATATGGAAAATTTTTTTTACAAAAAATGGTCTTGAAATCTTCAACGAAAACATTCAAGAATTAAATTAATAAGTAGATGTTTCCAAACATCATAATCACTCAAGAATTTCTTTTCTAAACATAAATAGAATACATAAAACAATGGAACCTAGATCCAAATGCTTGGCTTGGCTAAAGATTTGATGTCAAGCTCTAAACTCCCAGCTAGAAACTCCAATCTTCTCAAAAACCCCAAACAATTTTTTACATAATTCCAATTCAAAATATTAAGTACTTGATATTGCTGGCTAATTACTCTTTCAACTAACAGAATGTAAAATCTCCAAAAATAGAAAATTATTCACAGGAACCCAACAAGATTTTTTTAAGGTTTAATTTGAATCCCCTTTTCTTTTTCAAAAAAAACCAATTTTCATAACTATTTTAGAGTGCATATTGTTGAATGAAAAACATTTTAATTATCATTTTATTTTATATTTATTGTTCACTAGAATTATTTTTATATTTATTCAACAATACATATTCTAATTTACCTAAACTTAATAATCACCTTTTAATATTTTATTTATTAACTTCAACTTTACATTATAATTTATTTGATCATAACTATAATTATATATAAGCATTTATTTTTACTCATCAAAAATACCTTTTGATGAAGGCGCTACCCGAGACTTAAAAAATAACCCACAAACAAGAGAATAAATTTTATTATTCAGAAAATGGAGCTTCTTACATGCAGAGGATCTCAAATCCCCAAATTCTACAACACATGCAAGTTACAGAAAGCTACAGAATAACCCCTTCGTAATGTGTGAGTTGTTTTCCCAAAAACTTACCCAAAAATTAGAAACCCGCCCATAAATAGAGCTCCTCATTAGTTTGGAGCCAAAACAACATTCAATTTGAGTTTAGGCGGTTTGGCCCCAAAAATTTACAACATGAAGTTCAAATTTCAAAAGAGCATTTGCAATTGTATCTTCTAGAAGGTGTGCCAACTTCGTGGGGCCATAACTTTTGATCTAGGACTCCGATTCGCAAACCATTCAAACCGTTGGAAAGGTCTCAAAGTCAAGAACACGCTTGTAATTGGCTATGCCTATTTTGGCAAGTTTTGGGGCCGATCCAGGAGCTCTAAGTGCCTCAAATCTAACTCTGAAGATTTTTAGGTGCAAATCTAGGAAACTAAAACTGCAATATCTTTCAACCTAGGAATCGAAATTAAAAATTGTAAATTGGGAATTTCATTATGATGAAAAGGGTATCCAAAAATATAAAAACATCTAAAACCAAGAAAATTGAAATTTAACTATTTTTGGGTGATGCAAGATTGCCCTTACACCACTGGATGCTCCTGCATCAGACACCCACACAATCTAGAACGGTGATCTACCAGTGCTTCTGTTGACAAAATTATTGTAAGAAAATTCTACCTAGGGTAAGATCAAGTGCCATCCCTTGGGTTTATCTCCTACCAAACATCTCAGTAGGTTACCTAGACTCCTCTTAACAACCTCTGTCTAGCCATCTGTTTGAGGATGGTGTGCAGAACTGAACATCAACTCTATCTTCAACTTCTTCCACAAGGTCCTCCAAAAGTACCCCACAAATTTGGTGTGACGATCTGAAACAATACTCTTTGGTAGGCCATGTAGCCTCACCACCTCTTTGAAGAACAAGTTAGCAATTTGGACTGCATCATGGGTCTTCTGACATGGAATGAAATGTGCCATCTTCGAAAACTTATCAACCACCACAAAGACGGAATCATTCCCTCATTGTGTCCTTGGCAAAGCAAGAACAAAGTCCATACTTATATCCTCCCAAGGCCTCTCTAGTACAGGTAAGGGATAATACAAGCCTATATTCTAGCTCACTCCTTTAGCCATCTGACATACCCTATAACTCTGCACAAACTTCTTCACATCTTGTGATAACTAAGGCCAATAATAATGCTCACTGATAATGGCAATGGTCTTATCCCAACCAAAATGTCCTGCCAATCCTCCACTATGCTTCTCCTTTATCAGGTTCTCCTACATGGAACTCCTAGAAATACACAATTGACTTCCCTTAAATAACATGCCATCCTGGATTATGAAATCTAGCCACCTTGTCCTGTCCATTGTAATAGGTTCCTTGTAAGCTTTCCAAGCCTCTGCAAAATCAAGATCTTCTGCATACAGTGTCTTGAGTTCATTGAACCCAACCACTTCAATCTACATCTTTGTCATCAATTTATGCCTTCTACTTAAGGCATCTGCAACCTTATTTGACTTCCCACTCCTATGTTTCAAAACAAAGGTATAACTCTGCAAAAACTCTACCCATTTCATATGCCTCTGATTTAATTTTCCTTGACTATTTATATACTGCAAGGCCTGATGATCAGTATATAGAACAAATTCCTTTGGCAACAAATAATGTCTCCATTTCTTTAATGCTTGAACTATTGCATAAAATTTCTAATCATATACAAAATACTTTCTCTTGGCATCATTTAACTTTTCACTGAAATAGGCAATGGGCTTACCTTCTTGGCTCAACACGCTCCAATGGCACAACCACTGGCATCACAATCCACCAAACACCTTGTTGAAATATGGGAGGGCTAGAATAGGTTGCTCTATCACCTTCTTCTTCAATAGTTCAAATTTTTTAACCGCTCCTGTGCTCCACTTGAATTCTTTTCTATCCCCTCTCATTGTTTCAGTTAGAGGTCCACAAATACTACTGAAGTTTTTAATGAACTTTCAATAAAAACTAGCCAAACCATGGAAAGATCTTACCTCGGTAGTAGTTCTTGGGGTAGGCCATTCGAGAATAGCCTTCACCTTCTCTGGCTCCATCTTGAGACCTTCTGTTGAGACAGCAAACCCCAAGTACACTAACTCCCTCTTCACAAAACTGCACTTCTTTAGATTAAACAACAGTTTCTCTTCTCTTAACTTCTCAAAGACTCTCTGAATATGCATCAGATGCTCATCCACAATATTACAAAAAATCAAAATATCATCTAAATAGACAATAACAAAACTTCCCAGAAATTCTTTTAGTACCTCATTCATGAGCCGCATGAATGTGCTCGGTGCATTGGTTAGCCCAAAAGGCATGACTAACCGCTCGTACGGGCCCTCTTTGGTCTTGAAGGTAGTCTTCCATTCATCTCCCTCTTGAATCCGGATATGGTGATATCCAATCTTCAAATCAATCTTTGTGAAGTACTGAGCTCCACTCAAACAGTCCATCAGGTCATCCATCCTTGGCAGGGGAAATATGTACTTGATTTTTATCTTTTTTATGGCTCGGGAATATGTACACATTCTCCACTCCCCATCCTTCTTTGGTGCTAGTACTGTAGGTACTGCACATGGGCTCAAACTCTCCCTTATCAATCCCTTTCTCAACAACTCTTGAACTTGTCTTTTCAACTCCTCATTTTCTGCTAGAGTCATTCTATGAGCTGCCTTATTTGGCAAATTGGCTCCAAGAATGAAGTCAATCTCATGACTGATTTTCCTTATTGTTGGTAAACCCTCAGGTACATTATCAGAAACAATATCCTGAAACTCATGCAACATCCTAGAAACTTCTTCTGGACCTTTCTCACTATCCTCCTTACTCACTCTAGGAATCAATGCATAACACACATGCTCATGCTTCATACCTTCTAAAAAATTTCTTCCATCTACATAACAAATTTAGCACTATCGCATACCTTTCTTTTAGTCTCCTTCGTGGGCGGTTTCAACTTCTGTGACAAACTCCTATCCTTTCATTAAGAAATAAGTGTTTGCATGGCCATCATGTATAGCTCACCTATCAAACTACTTCACAAATTTCAACAACACATGATAGGCATCCATGGGGATGATATCATAGAGTACCTCATCATGGTAGCTCCCATCTTGAACTTTACTAGGCACCGCCTCATTGACCAAAACTTTGTGGTCTTTCTTCAGAACTAGGAAATCAATACGCATGCAGTGTCTTTCCTCTTCTCAAATTTCCAACTTTTGTATTCCATCTCCTCCTACACCACGATTATTAGTGCCCCACCGGCCAATAATGACATCACAACATTTTCCTTCACACTTGCACCTTGTGTGAAACATATTCTTCCTTTGTTTTGGTTCTTTTTCCTCATTCACCAGGGCTCTCCTAATCACTAGGGCTTCTCCCCTTTCAGCATCATCTAAATGTTTAGATTGGGCCTCCTCATCTGCATGCACAACTCTTCCATGAGCTTCCTCGCCTTTTATTCGCCTCTTTCCTTGGTGTTGTGGACATTCATAGGCTTCGATGCCCCTTCTCACCACAATCGAAACATGTTCCTTTTGAAACCACCTCTTCCGTGATCCTTTTGTCCATATCTCCCTCGCCACCCTCTACTCCTTTGATCACCATCGCTTTTGATCATCAATGCAGGCTTTAGAAGAAATGCTGCTTTGGCTATGCGGCTGGTACCCCATACATCTTCACTTTTCCTTTCATCATCTATTCACCAAGGCCCGCCATTGCCCCTTTCCACTTTGACCTCCTCGCCCTTTGCTTTGCCACGTAAATCTCTTGTTCTCGGAATTTCTTCCACCTTTTTAGAGCAAACCGATACATATCCTCAATGGTGGTCATTCCGACTAGGCTTAACTCCTCTTGAATGATCAGTCATAACCCATTAAGATATCAAGCTACCTTGTCCTTATTGGCCTCTCTGTGACCCGTTTTGATGATTATCTTGTGAAAATCTTCGCGATATTCTTTTCACAGATTCGTTTCTGCTTCAATCCTGCAATTTCTTTTTTAACATCTAACTCTCAGAGTCCACTGACTCATATGAATCGGGCTTCTTCGGGCTTCTACCATGTATGTATCCTATCCGTGATATTGCTCTTTCCTCTTCGATTTCTTTCCAACCGACTCCTTTTCCACCAAATACCTGCATGGCTCTTCAACTTCATTTTCAAGTAAACTTAACCCGATTTGGTCCTTCTATTTCCCTCATACTCAAAAATATTTTTTCTAGCTCGCTGATCCAATCGATCAACTCCTTCCGGGTTCGTGACTTTAATAACCGGGGACTTATGCTCGGGTCTTTCTCCTCATCTTTGAAATGGCTCCCTTATTAGCCACATTTGGTCTTGATCAATTGTTTTCTTCTTCCTTCTACATCTAAACTTTCTTCCTCTCTTTCATCCTCACTTTCCTCCCTTGGGTTTAACCCTCTTCTCAACTGCTCTTGTAACGCATCAATCTGTCTCTGGAGGGCTGCCAGTGCATTTCTTCCACCAGCATTTCTACCACCTTGACCCACAACCACAGTCCTGGTGCAAACTGCCTCACGATCGATGATCTGTCCACACGCTCAAGAAAACCTTGCTCTAATACCACTTGATGAAGGTGCAACCCGAGACTTAGAAAATAACCCAAAAACAAGAGAATAAATTTTATTATTCAGAAAATGGAGCTTCTTACATGCAGAGGATCTCAAATCCTCAAGTTCTACAACACATGCAAGTTACAGAAAGCTACAGAATAACCCCTTCGCAATGTGCGAACTATTTCCCCAAAAAGTTACCCAAAAATTAGAAACCCACCCATAAATAGAGCTCCTCATTAGTTTGGAGCCAAAACAACATTCAATTTGAGTTTAGGCAGTTTGGCATCAAAAATTTACAACATGAAGTTCAAATTTCAAAAGAGCATTTGCAAATGTATCTTCTAGAAGGTGCGCCAACTTCGCAGGGCCATAACTTTTGATCCAGGACTCCGATTTGTGAACCGTTCGAACCATTGGAAAGGTCTCAAAGTCAAGAACGCACTTGAAATCGGTTGTGCCAATTTTGGCAAGTTTCGGGGCCGATCCGGGAGCTCTAAGTGCCTCAAATCTAGCTCTGAAGATTTTCAAGTGCAAATTTGGGAAACTAAAACTGCAATATCTTTCAACCCAGGAACCGAAATTAAAAACCATAAATTGGGAATTTCATTATGTCAAAAAGGGTATCCAAAAATGTAAAAACATTTAAAAACTGAGAAACTTGAAATTTAACTATTTTTGGGTGATGCAAGATTGCCCTTACACCACTGGATGCTCCTGCATCACCTTTTTAACTTAATAATTCTATTTTAATGTGATAATTAATCAGAAATGCTTATCAAAAAAGTTTAGATCAAATTGACTAAATACCAATCAATATCTAATCACAAAGTGAGGTTGAAAAACAAGGCCACAACAACACTGACAGACCAAACCAACCATACTAACAACATTGACAGGCTATAAAAATTGGATACTTATCCTCTTCAAGGATGATAGATAAAACAGGGGACCAATTGTTGGGTTTTGAGGCACACTCAGACCTATTAATTCAGATGGAGTTGATACCTATTACTTGTAGCGTACAGTACACAAAAATATTGTACATATACACATATAAATATAATTAGACACACCGTGAAAGGGAAATTGTAGCATTGCAGGGCACTCACAACTGAGTGATGCAACACTATCCCCTTCACCCAAACACATCAATAAGACCTCCCTAAACAATCACATCAACTCATGTAAGAACTAAGATAAAATTTGTCACAAAATAATCACACCATCATTATAATAAACTAATCACATAATGTTGCTGACGTTTGGGCGATTATGTAGAGAGGAGGTGTCACTCCTTTCATGGAGAGGTTGAATGGATTTAAGGCTAGTGTGTTGAAGGATTTTGTTGATGCATGGCATGGAAATGTGTTGAGTATGCTTCATAGGGATACTACCATCAATGAAGAATTTATTGTTGAAGTAATGGGCATGTCAATGGAAGGCAGGAAATTCTACAAGGATAAGAATATTTAAAATTCAACTAGACAAAACTTTCTTAGGGATAGAGAACAAGCTAAAATGGTCAGACTGGACTACAGGGGTTATGATAGGACTAAGATAAAACCCATCTTGTAAGGATGCTATGGTGGTGTTGATGTGATACTTCACCCTTGATGGTAGATACATGACAATGTGTGGTTACCATTTCATGTTGTTGAACCACTTTCAACATGGTAAGCTTGTGTCCTTCCCATTTTACCTTTTGATGTCTTTGGAAGAAGGAATTTTGAATTTTAGGAAGAACCCTAGATACCCTTTTATGCATGAGGGCTTGATGTTGCTCATTGTAGATTTTATCAAAGCTATTTGTATTTTTCGAGCTCCTTGGTCCCCTGTTTCTAAAACTAAGGAAAAAGGGAGTGTGAAATGTTAGATTGAAGAGATTCTAGAGAGCGAGGGGACAAAAATGGATGAGGATTCAGAGGGTTGTTCCAATGGTTATGATACTAACCTGAATTGCATGCCTTCATTTGGAGGTGTGAAGCCCTCAACTTCTAAGGATAAATCTCTCGTCCCACATGTCAAACAAAAACTAAAGGATTCCTTTGTTGACAGTGTTTAGGATGGACACTTTGGTGGCAAGAATGCCAAGGGCCATGCAAAGGATGGGGGTGAAATTTTTTAGGAGGTGGCAGAGAATATCCAAGGTGATGGAATGAGAAATTCTAGTGTTGGTAGGTCCCCTGTGGCTAGTAAGGGGAATTCTATGGTCAACATGGATGACATTGCTTAGGTTTCATAGTCCAAGGATAGGGGTAAGGCTGAGCTTTTCCCCGAGGGGTTACAAGAGGGGGATCCTTCAGTTGGTTTGCATCAGGACATAGATGTGTTTTGGGGGGCTATGGGATTTTTGCAGGCATCTAGGTTGGCGAAAGAAGGGGTTGATATTTCATTGAATCTACTTATGTGGCTTGTGCAAGAGGTGCAGGACCTCTAGAATAAGTGTGACACCATCACCTGTTCCAAAATTTCCACATTACGTAGTCTCAAGGAGAAGGATTCAATCTTTAGGCTAAGCAAACCATTGAACTCCAGTGTTGGTTGTGTAGTTTAAGAGCTTGCTAATTTAAAGACTGATTATGGACTAATGATGGCTTTGCTGGAAAAATAGAATAGGCAACTTTGAAAGGGCATGGACACAATCATTAACATTAGTAAGGAAATGTTGGAGGCCTTGGCTGAAGGTATGATCTTCCTCAACTAGAAGGCTCAGGAAATGTTTGGTAGAGAATTTTTTGATGAAAAAATGACTAAGGAAAGGGGGAGTGTTTTTTTATGGAAATTCGTACCACATATTTCGATGTTGGACTGACTGTGCGTACTTGGAGTAAAACCAAGAAATGCAAAATGGTTCATGGTTGTAATGTGGAGGAAATTATGGTGATGCATGATAGGCTAGCATCTAAGGATCTAGATGTGGAAAATATGCTTAAAGAAATTTTCTAATGACCATTTGGTGTACTTTCCTTTTTTTTGTGTTGACAGTGTCTTTTTGTTGATGGTTTGTTGATGTTCTACTAATAAGCTTGTTTTTTGTTGGGTTTGGGTGGACAGTCTATTGTTTCATCTTTATTGCCACTGTCTCTTTTTGTTCATGGTTTCAAGCACCCTTCAAAACCTATTTATCATCAATCAAAAACTAATCACATAATGTTCATGATCAACTAGAACCATATACCAATCGTATCATTTGCATAAAACTCAATAATAAAAATTTCATCACAAGCATCAACATAGCAATAAGTCCAATGTGCCCTAATGTCTCATCTCAAAACAAAAAAATAGTTAGTCTATCAAAGAAAAGTATGAGGGGAAATACAAACCCAAAGAGTGCATTAAAAATATTGTTTTTTTTTTAATTTTAATGAACTTGAAGTCTATAATTTTTTATTCCTAGTATGCTAATTTCTACATTTTTCAAATTCCCACTAGTTTCTATTGATCACCCATCTTCTAAAGTAAATTTTTAAGGGTTTCATATAACTTAGGATTTCCTAATTTTCTCATACCCTTTTAGGAATAATATTGACATCTCTAAATTCAACCATTATTTATTTAATATTTCTATGTTGTGTGTGTGCATCAATTATTAAAGGCTTTTTTTTTTCAAGATCTAGATATTTTTATTATTTATTGGACTTGTATTTTTCTAATTTTCTAATTGTTTTCTTATACCAATACTTAGAAAATTATTTCAAATTTTCAATATGCATTGTTGTGCCAATGAAATTAGTTGTTTTAATGTTGAAAATTCTCTTATTGAGAAGAAAGTGTTGTAATATTGTTCTATTTTGTGTTCTTTACCTATAGTTTTCTCTTCTTCTTTCACTTTTTCTTCAAGTTTTTGCTTGGTTTAGAATAATCCTTCATCTTCTTCCTCAACAAAATGTTTTCACTTTTCAATGTCTATTCCTTATCTTGTAATTATTGTATCATTATTTTTCCCTATATGTTTTAGTAGTTCTTTTCGGTTTAGTTTCTACTTCTAATTTGAGTATTCATTTTCTAATGTTTCTTCGTTATCTAAGATTTAAAAATTGTATTTATCTTTTTTATGACATTTTCGTACTCCTTGCAATGAAATTTGGAGAATTTCATCACTATATTGCCTCATATAGCTGCATTACAACCTACTAAATCATCACTTTTTCACTATAGAGGATTATTCTTGACGTATTGTGATGCAAGGGCATCGACTAATTTTTCAAATTTTACTTTAGAAGTCGATTGTGGGTTTGATGTGTTTGGGAAAATGCCAGGATACAAGTAGTTTGGAGCTAGCGTGATAGGAACATTAGTAATTAACTATTAATTTTAAAGAGAAGTCAAAGTAGATTAGGGAAGTTAACAGAATTGGTTATGAATGGGTAAGCTTGGAAGACCAATAGTTAAGGTAGGAATTCAAATAGTTGAATGCTTGAGAGGAGCAAGGTGATTAAAAGGTCATCTCGTAGATTGAGGTTGATGAAATAATAAGGGCATAGCCAAAGGAATAGTGGGACCAAGAAGAAGAGCGACCAAAGGAAAAATACCAAGGGGAAATGGTCTGTAGGTAAGGAGAGGCTAGGTATTTAAGCATAATTGTAGGTCAAATCAAGGAGGCCGATATAATAATAGAATGGGGATGAAAGAAAGAAGAAGCTAGAAGCCAATTGTTAGAATAGAGGTGAAGCCGACTTGGAGAATCAGTTTGAAATGCCGAATAAAATAAGAGGCAAGGAATTAACACTCAAGATGACACAACTTTAAGAAAACTAAAAGAGGCAACCAATAGAGAAGGCATAGGAGGATGGTGACAGATGTAGTTTGAGTAAGTTAAGAAGAGAATATAGAGAGGAGGCCAAACATAGTTATGAGGAGGGGCTAATATGTGGGCTTCAAGGAAGAATGGCAGAAGAAGCTTGATACAATAGGGTTGAAATATCAAAGAAAGGAAGAGCCACATAGAAGTGAAAATGTGATCTAGAGGCTTGAGGAATCTTATTGGAATAAGAGGTAATGATGGGTGATAGAAGATAATCATGGCCAATATTTTTTAGGCCAACAAGATAATCTAAACATTATTGATGAATAAATTAAGTGGTGCTTAAAGGTTCTTAATTATTGTTTCCATTGATATTATTTTGAGTATTCAGTCTGTAGCAGTTCTATAGAAGAATAAACTATTAATCTAAATTGTTTCTTATACCTGACTCCATTAAATTGTGTACTATTCAACTTCCTTTCACTGTCATGATAGGAAGCTTGTTGAATTTGTGTTGACTGTATGAGTTGTTTTGGTTGAATGTTTTTGGATTTGGTAGATTCTTGAGGGTGTCTCCATCAATTTGTATCAGAGCGTAGAAGGTTTTGAGTGCTGAATAGATCGCCGAGGTGAGGCAACTTAGCCAAGACCTATGAGTGGCAGAGGAGGGTGAAATAAGGATTGAAATATGTAGATGCAAATTAGAAAAGAGAGTCTCCAGAAGAGAGATAAGAGGAAAGAAATCAAGAAGAAGCATGATGCAAAATTCAAAAGAGAGTTGTCAACATTATAAAAAAAATTGGAGGAAAACAACCAATGGATAGAAGAGGGGAGCCAAGAATATATTTTGATTTGGCCAAAGGAAAAGAAAGAAGTGTCCTGTGAATGAGATTGTTTAGAAGAAAAGAAGGAAAATAATGAATTCCTTGAGAAGAGTAGATAAGAGTGGAAGGAGAACCCACAAAAGATGGGACAGTAGGGAGTTTCTATTTCAAAAACATAGACCGAAAGAGGTCAAGGGAGTTCTTATTGAAGAGAACATGAGAAGAGACAGAGGTAAAGAGGAAGAAGTGCCAAGAGAAGAACTTGTGAAGTATAAAGAGATAGATTCTTGTGGTCATGTCTATGCTGATAAGCAGGTGCAAAGGATGAAAGATGTAAGGATGAATAGGTGGAGCCTAGATTATAGAGAAAGTTAGCAAGCAAGGGGGACTAGAGAGGATACTTCAAAATAGAATATGAAATAAGAAGACCAAATGCAGCAATAAAGAGAGGTTAGCCCAAGGCTACAAAAATAAAAAAGTGGGTGAGTAAGAATAGGACAACAACAAGGGGAAGTCTTGTTGTAGAAAATTCTGATGAGAAGAGAAGGTTTGAAAGTATGAGGTGTGAGAAAATGACCAATCCTAATGAACAAGGAGGAATAAAAGAAGGCAGCAAGGAAGATAATAGCCATGAGCATAAGGTGAAAGTACAACAGGAGAAGCATGATATATGCAAGGTGAAACCTATGCAATCTAATTTTGAAGATGAGGATGATAATGCTTTAAATGAAATTTGTAAAAATGAGGAAAACATGTGGAGGCTGATAGATGAAAAGGAGATGAGAAGAAATAAATACTAAAAGAAAATGAAAAGATAACTTGGAAAGTCCAAGATGAATAACTATAAATGTGACAAGAAAGAGGAGAATTTGAATAGAAGAGTTGAACATAAAAAGGAGACAACAATAGCATATGATAGAGAGCACAAATATGTAGATTTGGATAAAGAAGTAGCAATAGATAAAGAGGGTAATATTAGAACAACAGTGATTAATGAAGGAGAAGGAAAACAAAATAATTATGAGGGAAATACACAATTGGACAGGAAAGGGGGAGAAACATCCCACTACAGCGAGGAAGATTTCTAGAGGCAATTGGCAGCCATTGAGAAAGAGTTGAATGAAAATATTTAAGGTTTGAATATGTGTGGGATAGAAAAGGACACCCCAAAGGAGGTTGTAGATAATGTCATAGTGGTTGTTGCAAAGATAATGGTGGAAGTTGTAGTAGACTTGGCAGATTTTGAGATAAATGTGATGAGATATGAGATGGAAAATGAATTTGAAAATAATTTTTTGTAGTAGTTGGCCATGGAAGAAGGGTGGTTGGTAAAAATGTTAGATGAGAAAGTTGAGTATGAAGATGAAGTAGGTGATTTTGAAAACCTAGAAATCTTTCCATTTGTTTATGGTCTATTGTATGTGGATGCAAGGATGATTAGAGATTGGAAGTGGACAATAATTGATGAAGATAGTATCATGAGGGAAACCCACAGTGTTACACAACAAAGTTGGAAAGAAGTAGAAGAAAAAGAGAAGGTGAATTTGAAAAATCATGACATGTGCAGGAGCACATGATTTTTATCCTCTAGGGAGTCTGATGCATGGGCATCAACAAAATTTTTAAATTTAATGTTAGCAGCCAACTGTGAGTTTGATGTGTTTGGGAAAATGACAGGATACATGTAGTTTGGAGTTGGGGTGATAGGAAAATCAATAATTAATTATTAAGTTTAAAGAGAAGTCAAAGCATATTAGGGAAGTTACCAGAACTGGTTGTGAATGGGTAATCCTGGAAGAACAATAGTTAAGGTAGGAATTTGAACAATTGTGGAAGGGAATTTGAATGTTTGAATGGTTGAGAGGAGAAAACTTGATTAAAAGGGAATTTTATAGAATGAGGTCGATGAAAGAGTAAGGGTGTGGCCAGAGGAATAGTGGGACTGAGCAGGAGAGTAGTCAGAGGAATTAGAAGAGGCCAATAGTGAGAAGACATAATAGAGGGTGGAAGAAGAAGCTTAAATACCAAGTGGTGACGATCTATAGGTAAGGAGAGGCCAAGTATTTAAGAAGAATTATAGGCCAAATCAAGGAGGCTGATATAAGAATATAACGAGGTTGAAAGAAAGATGAAGCTAGAAGTTGATTGTTAGAACAGAGGTGAATCCACCTTGGAGAATTAGTTTGAGAGGCTGAATAAAATAAGAGGCAAGCAATCAACACTAAAAAGGATGTGGCTTTAAGAAGATTAAAAGACATAGCCAATAGAGAAGGCATAGGAGGATGGTGAGAGATGTAGTCTGAGTAAGTTAAGAAGAGAATATAGAGAGGAGGCCAAACATAGTTATGATAAGGGGATAATAAGTGGGATTGAAGGAAGAGTGATAGAATAATTTTGATATGATAGGGTTGAAGGATTGAAGAAAGGAGGATCCATGCAAAAGGGGAAAAGTGACAGAGGCTTAAGGAATCTAATTAGAATAAGAGGTAATGTTGGGTGACAGAAGATAATCATGGCCAATATGTTTTAGGCTAGAAAGATAATGTAAACATTATTGATGAATGAATTAAGTGGTCTTAAAGATTGTCAATTATTGTTGCCATTGATATTTCTTTGAGTATTTAGTCTATAGTGATTATGTAGAAGGATAAATTGGTAATCTTAATTGTCGCTTATACATGTCTCCATGAAATTGTGTACTGATCAACTTGTTGTCACTATCGTGACAAGAAGCCTATTGAATTTGTGTTGAGTGTATGAGTTATTTTGGTTTAATGTTTGTGGATTTGGTAGATTTGTAAGGGTGTATCCATCATATTGTCATACCCTGTCACATGTTAATAGGTCATTTTTAGGATTTTCATAAAATACACACTATTTATGTCTATCTAAATGACACTCATTTGTATAATTCACTTGCTTAACATATTTATAGTATTTTGTATCTTTTTTTGTGTCAACTGATCTCTTCCACCTCCGCCTCTATATTCACTAAATTATCTTATATATTCATTTTTTCTTTTTATACGTATGTTTTAGAATGTATCAAATGCTTATGTGGTTTCTTCAGCTTGGTTTTTTTTAGCTATTCTCTTGAATGTACAAGGGTATTTTTTCAAGCCCCTTAACATAGTCCATTTTATTATCTATAGTTCCCTTATTAGTATGGTTCTAGTTACACCATGGCTCATGATCCTCTTCTTATTCTTCTCCTTTGAGTCTAAGGAGAAATGATGGATAATAATATATCACATAGATGTCCCATTCTCTGTAAATATCACAATAAAATGAATGATTTTTCTTGGACTTATTTTTAAATCCACCCTCAATTTGGTAGCTCTCTTTTCAAATTTCATTATTAAAGATATATTTTCTATATGTCATTATTGGGAATATTAAGTACATATATTTTTCCTCTCTTTTTTAACTAGTCTCTTGATTGGCAATAATTTCTTACTTACTTTAAGTTTTTCCAATTAGAATTCTAGTATCTAAGTTTTTTCCTTATTTAATTGGTGTTTCCCTTCCTTCTTCATGTCTGAGCTTCTATGAAACAAGCTAACATTACCACTTATGAATATATAACAAATATTCTCCCATCTATATATATTTTTATTTTAACTATTGATTTGGAAACAAACCATTCTCTATAGCGTTTCTCCATTCATGTCTCCTCTAACTTCTTAAACACTTTTTTAAACCTTTGATTATGTAATCACCATCTACCTCTACTATATCCTGTATCTTGCTAATACTTTTCATTGGGATTTTTTGGCATATAAAGTTTCATAAAAAAATGTCACTTTGATTTCTCCCCACTGTTTGTCATGTTGTAGGAATTTTTTTCTATACCAAATAATTTCTTCCTTTCACAATGTAACATAAAATTCAAATAGTTTAGCTTTATATATGGCTATCTTTTCTTTACTAGATGAATTCTAGAAAAAAAACTTGTGTGGCTTCAATTATGTCTTTTCAAAAAGTGGTAGCTTCAATAGTGAGTCCATTTCTAGATTAGTCTTTTTCTCTTATTTGTGATAGCTTTTAATTGGTGACTGATTTTTATTTTAATGATCTTTCTACTTTACTTTGTTGTGTTATCTACCCTTATCTCTAGGTATTTGTATATCAAAATAGTCTTTTCCCAATTTATAGCATCACAATCATGTAGAAAGTGTTTTTGAGGCTCTATTGGTTAGTTTAAATTTTCACTTTTTTAATATTAAAATCCTACTTGATTTATATGGAAAAGGGGATAACTCCTACTTCAGTGGGTATAAATCCTCAATGTTGTACTTTATCTTAAGAGATAGATTTATATTTTTTATAGACATATGGTTATTCACTGAGGATATTTCATTTTCTAATTTCATAATAGTCTTGTTTTCTTCCCATAACCCTTCATTAATTTTCTTACACTTTTGTTAACCAATTAACCTAAATAGTTTGCATCCAATCTTAAATGGTATAACCTTTTTGTGGTTTTCAATAATTTATTAAATGTATCATCAAGTATAATCTATACATTATTTAATTAAATTTTTATATATGGTGATCAAGTTAAGGTTGAAGGGATACCACAAATTTCATCTTTCCTAGATACCTCATATATATTGATGATTCCTACTAGATGTATTATCATTTCCATTACATTGCCAATATGTGAATCGATTTTTCTTGAATTATGGTATAGTTTTGTTTTATTATTGTCAACACCCACATTGATACAATCTAATTCTTTTTAGTAGCTCCCCCTTGGCATGCTCAGGAACACCGTCACTGGAACTCTCTATTTTTCTATCCTCTCCACATTGTCTATTTATAACTCCCTTCTTTCATGTACAAATTTGTTGTCAATTGTATTATCTCTCTAACTTCTCTTAATATTATGTTATCTCCTCTGTCCATGGGTGTTTAATTATTTGGAATTTTATTAGTCCTTTTATGCATCCCATGGTGTTTTTAGTAGCCTTACTTTGATTAGTTACATCTATTCATTAGTTTATTACAAGATCACCCCCCCTTTCTATTCACTATAGCCTAGGTGTCTAACCCTAGGGTCCTATGAGGCTAATATACCTAAGAGAATTTTCCAATTAAATTAGAAAAATTATTTCTTATACTATCTTCCTTAATATTTTTTATATTCTTCCTAATTTTTTTATTTCTCTTATTTTGTCTCTACTACTTTACTAGGGTATTGGCAATACAACCAATATAAGCAAGAAAAGTAGGAGCATAGATCAATTTTTTGAGCCCTTGGACTCTTGAGTTTTGTGCTTATACCCTAGTGATGACCTAGTAGGAAAATAATTAGAGTGTCAATGGTATGAAATACTAAATTTTAGTGTACCTTAATAGTGGTCTATAATCGGACGTTATGAAAAACTTAACATATACATATTGTGGACGTCAAAATCTGCAAATGGTAAAAATCCTAACATACAAAGCATGATTAGTATTTTAAAACAAATCCAACAATCAACATACCTATGAAGTAACTTAATATGCCTCATAATGCAATCAAAGCAACAAAGAATTAGATAGACAAATTGAATGCATATAATAAAACATGAAGTAAATTATATCTCATAGTGGATTGGTGCTTCTATGGAAAGAAGCCCTTTCCCAATTCTTTGCTAAGATCCATGATTAAAATGATATAAAAATTCTTATGAGGATGATATGAGGTGGGAAAAATCAGTTCTCAATTGAAGAGATTGACTTTGCATGATATTGTTTGAGATTAAATTAATGGAGATGATCTCTATTTAAAGATTCTCAAGTTGAAAGAATGCTTATGAGAGAGGAATGTGGGATAAAGATTTGGCCATTGAGATGGAGCCACTTGTAAACTTGTGATAGGTTGGAGGATGAGCACATTTTGGTCAATGTTCCAAAGAGGGGGAGATTCAAATTTGAATTTGAGAGTTAAATGCTAACTTTGACCTTTGCAAGGGACACGTAAGAGACATGTAAGACCTATTAAATGCCTTGTTGGATGTACATTTCAACTTGCTTTTGAATTCAAATTTGAGGGAATATTCCTCAAAGATGCCATGTTCATGGAAAATGATGAATTTATAAATGAGTTAAAATGATTTATTGGTGCAAGTGGGAAAAGCTAGAGGATGTGATGGGTGGTTAGATTAGGTTAATCATGATTAGCTTAACTTAGATGATGATTAGGGGATTTTGACCCATTTGACTTAAATATTTTGATTTATTTAAATAAAAAAGGTATGGAATATGCATTTGGAGATTTAATTAAATAAAGTTTGGTTTATTTAATTAAAAGGTTGATATGAGACTTTGATTTATTTAATTTAAATGAATAACCTTAGGAATGAATTAAATAAACCTGATTTACCTAGTGAATGGATTTGATGAGCTTGATTAATTTAATGAGTGGATGAATATGAAGTAAGTGCCTAATGCTAATTTCATGTGTCTACATTTTTCCCCTCTTTGAAGCAATGTACTTGTTGCGTTGGTTCAAAGAATAAACTTTCCACAATCAAAATTCAAAAAAATTCTAATTTTTTTTCAATTGCCCCAGCAGAAAGAAGACACTAGTTCATTGCCCCCTCGAGAGATTGAGTGAAAAGATTCTATTTGAAGGTCGATTTCATGATAAATAGGTTGACACTGGATGGTTATGGATGATGATGCAAATGAGATGGTTTTAAGATACTTAGAATAAAAAAATTATATTATCAAGTAAACAACTTAAATGATAATATGATGTGATGATGGATGAGATGGATGGCGTGATATGTTGTGATTATGCAAATGTATGATTTATGCAAATATATGATTTATGAGATGCTTAGACTAACAAATCTATATTATGATGATGATGTGATATGATATGCATAATACTGATTGTTTGTGGATGTAGGATGGATGCACTGGTGATGATGATTAACTATTCATGACGTGATGTTAGTGCAGAAAAGAAAACATCAGGTGATGACAAGAGGATCCAACAAGCCAATTTTATGAGAGTTGATGATGATGATGACAGATGATGATTTTCTTATCAAGGATTGGGATTTTAAAAAGGGCTGATTACCTTATATTTGATAGCACACATAACCATGATGCATCGAGGTATAAAGAACCAAGATGGCGTTGTACCTAGTGCGATGGACTTTTACTTGAAAAATAGATAGGAGTATTCTTGTTCACACTAGACATACATAAACCTTGCTAGGATGTACCTAACAAAGCAAGTATTCACCAAGTTATTTTACAAGAATGTCCAACAAGCACAATAGACAAAAGGATAATGATCGTTGCCTCATTCCTATCTCTCTAAATCCTTCATTTGGATATAATCGAGAGGTCTTTGGAATGAGCGCAATAAGATAAATCAAAAGAAGAGATCAAGTATGCAAACAAGCCAATGTTCTTCATACCTCTAGCCAAAGGGATTTGTTTTGATAGGATAAGAATTCAAGGTGATATCCAAAATGATGCCCATTGTTAGAACGATATATCCTAGGACATGCATTGTATAGGATGATGATGGTTTGATAAGTTGATTGATAAGCTATTGATATAAGATTGATTGACATGTTTGCGACTGATCAAGAGTCTGATTTTGTTTTAAATGTTTGTTGTTTGCTTCAATTTTGATTTTGCGATTGAAGTTTTCTTTTACCGATTGTTGTGATTGTTTCTATTTATGTTGTCAAAGGATGAAGCTGATGATTAGTTTATTATGGATGATTGATTATCGTGGGTGAAAGTGAGATGAATGAATTTTTTCAAATATTTGGATGTTTTTGATGTTTTTGGAATGTTTTGAGGCTATTTTTGGTATTTTCAAGATTTTTCAAATGTTTTAATTTTTGATTTTTTGATTTTTTTTTTGGATTTTGCTGTGATTTTGGATGTTTTTGGATTTTGTGTTTTTTGAATTTTTTTGTGTTTTTGTGTCTCAGGGGCTGATCAAAGATTATCCTTACCTATGTTTAAGCTCAGAGATGATGTAGTTTGGATTCCAATGTTTTGATATTTTTTTGACTTTTTGAGTGTTTTTAGATTTTGATTTTCTAATGTTTTTTGATTTTTGCATGATTTTGATGATTTGGATATGGATATGTGTGATGATATCAATGCTCTGTTTAGGTTTTTTTCTTGAAAACCAAGCTAAGGTTGACTGATTGAATCGATGGATTGATGATGATGATAACATTGTTGAGGATACACAACAATGCAAGGATTGATGACGATAACATTGTTGAGGATGCACAACAATGCAAGGATTGATTGATTAGGATTGATGATGATAACATTGTTGAGGATGCACAAAAATGCAAGGATTGATTGATTAGGATTAATGATGATAACATTGTTGAGGATGCACAACAATGTAAGGATAGTGTTAAGCAATACAAGGATATCCTGAGATGATGATTTTTTTTATTGGATTTGATTGATCATGATTGATGAAGCTTGATTTGGAACAAAATTGTTTTGAATGATTTGATGTGACATTCGAGGTGGAACTTAGATGTGACTGATAGCAATTATTTGGATTGATGTTTGATGAAATATGAAGACTAATAAGGAACATCTTCTTATCAAAATATGCCATGGGCTAGTGATTTGGTTTTTTGCTCACAAGTGGTGGACTAATTTGATTTCACATTTTCCAATGTTCAGATCACTACATAAGTTGGAGGATATGGGTATGTGCAAGATCATCATGGAAAAGCAGGCCCTTAAGTGGCAAAAAAATTAGGAAAATCAGAGTTAGGCAGCTTGACATAAAAATTTGAATAAGTTACCTATATTATTTCAAAAATATGTAAGAATAGAATCTGTAGAAAATTGAATTTAGTTTCTAAACTATTAGGTTTGTTTAATATATATATATATATATATTTGGTGAAATTTTGAAATTTCAATGCAGTAGTATTTAAATTTGAGGGAAAAAATAAGTAGGTGTTTGTCTGCCCACCCTAATCACAATAAAATGATAATATTTTTTTATAATATTTTAGATATAAGTAGAGGGATCATGTCCCGATGTGATGCATATTTTTTTGTAATTTTTTTCCATGTAAATAATTAATTATGAATTTTTTATTACAAATTTTAAAAAATATAAAAAACTCATATGTCTAACCACCTTAACTTGGTCAAAACTTCATGAAATTCATTTTTTATTTTTTTAATCCTATAGTATGCGAAGCATATAATGTGATACCATTTGAAAGCTATAGATGTTTTTCAATCAGCCTATCAATCAGGACTTTAGTCATAATTTGAATAGAAAATGAATAGTAATTACTTATTAAATTCAAAATAAAGCATAATTTATATTGGTGAAAAGCTAATAATCTCCTTTAAAAACCCTTTTCGTTTCATCAATTTTGGGTAAAAATAAGTTGTTAGCCACATACCCATCATATTGCCACTTTTTGGCCCATTATGATCCTGCACATACCCATATAGATCAAGATTTATTCCCCAAGCAAGATGTAAATATCTGCCCCCAATGTTTAGCAATGTATGGAATGTGATGGATGGATCCTTAGATAGGTGTATGGATGGATGAATATGGTAAGTACGCCAAGGATTCCAAGGATTGTCTTGCAATAAGATAAGGTGTGTTTGGATAAAGAATGATGATTTGGATAATGCTTCATGGCTCAAATAATGTTGCATAGGATGTGATCAATGAAAATGACCCATGTCAAGATGTTTACCATAAGCAAGCATAAAGTGTGCCCCAAAATTTCATGAAGATCAAGATAACTTGGATGATGGATGCAAATGGATGAAAATGGATTAGATAAATGGTTCATGGATGAATGGATTTATTATGTCCGAGATGGATGGAATGTTGGATTTATTATGGATGGGATGAGATGCTTCCACCTAAACTAGTGCACGCAGATGCTCGATTCTACAAATGATGCCTATTTTCCAAGTTTTTGTCATGGTCTTTCCCAAAGCGCCACCCATGTAGTTTTCACTAGAGGACAAATTTTTTTCTTTACTGATCTCAATCTTTTTTATGATTGTTTGGATTTTCATTTTTTTTTTGGTTTTTTTTTTTTAAAGATTTTAAGCTCATGTTGAATCATTAGGTATTGTTTATGTAGATGTCCCTGTCATAATGTGCCATTAATAGCCTATTTGAAGAAGTGGCTTTGCCAAGATACGTGCACTTGAATGTAGCTTTTGGGATTCTTGATTTTCTTTATCGATATCAGAGTTAACTTTGTCTCTATGCATACATCGTGATATAGTGCCTTCAAAATCTTCATGATGAAGGGTCATTTCCAATACATAGTCAATGTGAGAATTGGATATCATGTGTGGACGAATGGATGGAGTGTGTTTAGGGATAGGAGATGGATTGGTTGACAGTTTGGAACCTTTGACTCCAAACTTGGGAATATGAGCAATGATGGGTGGATACGAAAGTGTGCATGGAATTAGGACCAACTACTTGATATACTCTATACGTCGCTTGAAAAGTGTGCTTTTTCTTTTGTGGACATCTTTGATGGATAATTTCCCTTTTTTATTTTTCCCCGTAGTTTTTTGACTAATGGAGTGTGATAGGGATAATCTTTCTTTGTATTTTTTGGTATCCATTTGTATTTGATTTGTCCATTATGCTTCTCAACTTCTTTTACATTGATAACGTTCTTCGTACTTTGATTCAAATCTTTCTTTTGAAGTTGGTCCCAATTCATGGATGGGGTGATGGGTGGATGAAGATTCGTGACATGGCTGATTCAAGTATTGACACTAGTTTCATCATAAGGATTGTTTGTTCTCCCTATGTTGACATTTGCTTGAGACAAAGTTTCCCCCAGTATTGTGGAAGTAGTACCTTCATGCTTTGATTTTGCCTGTTCTAAGAGCTCTTGTTTAGAATGTATTCTCTGATAAATGACCACTGCAGATGATGTTATTTCAATTGGATCCTCTACTAACTCTAAAATATCTTGTTATGTTTGACCTAATTCCTTTAGTGGATAATGTTGGATATCTTCATACATGATGTCTTCAGTCTGGATTTTGGATATATCTGATCCTAATGTTGACAACTTTGTTTGACTCTAGGAATTAATAACCTACTCTTTTTGTGTAATAATATAAGGAGTAAAGGAGTGTTGTTTTGAATGAATATCATATATATGTCCATCCATAGAAAGCATCTCATGGGTAAATGGAGGAGTATGTGCATCTTGCATAGATAGGAAAGTGTCCATTAGATCATTGTAGTATCTTTGGGATACAAATTCTTGATTTTGAATGATTGCGGAGTTGCTTTCAACATGCTTTGGATCAAGTTCTTGACATGGGTAAGTTTCAAAGGATGGATAGCTTACAAAGGGTTCTTGGATGTCATCATTAGGAATGGGAAGTGGTTCAATATCTTCAAGTGTCGAGTTCAGGGTTCCTTCAGTATCTGTAACCATGAGGTCAAAGGGGGTTAACATGTCTTGGAAAGGACCATTGCTAGACCTTAGTGGAATATTTTGATCTTGCTTTGGAATAAATTCTTGAGATATGTCCTCTAACTCATCAGGTGATATATAGACATTTTTGGCGTGATCATTGGTCGATGGATCATGCATTATGTCAATAGGATCAAATAATCCTAACACTCCTTGAAATAGATCACTAAAAAGTGGCTCTTGATGTATGGTGAGTTGATCATCTGAGGGGGTAGACACATCTTCAATATGCTCCTTAATTGAGAGATCTTGAACATTGTTTTCAACAATTGTGGTGGAGAGATTATGAATATCTTCAACCATGGAGTCAAGTGATGTGGACATTTCTTGGATTGGATCATTGTTGGCTGGTGGATTTTGATCATCATTGAAAAGTGACTCTTGACATATGTTGATTTGATCATTTGATGAAGTAGACATAGTTTCAAAGTGTTCAATGGTTGATTGATCTTGATCCTTGTTCTTAACAATTGTCATTTTTTGTGTGTGTGCTTGTGTTTGTTGGGTAGCTTGAGAGGCTTAGGCAGCTTGAGAGGCTTGTTACACTTGTTGAGCTTGTGTTGCTTGTTGCGTGGCTAGATATTGTTGGATGGACTTTTGGTAGGCCTAGTGAGCTTTTAGCACAATGTTATATTGTCTTGCTACGTTTGGTTGTGGTGGTAGTGGTGGCAGATTCAAAATTGTGTTGGATGTAGTGACAAGTGGTTGAGATATGCTTGGAGCGATCATGGTAGTGAGGGGTTGAGATGTGATGGGTGTGAGAGTGGTGGTCAGAATGATCGATGTGATAGGAATGGTTGGAATGACCACGGTGATAGGTCCTTGGGAGACCATATTTTGATTAATGGGGATTGATGTTGTCATTTGATTAGATAACATTTGTTGGTGTGACATCAATGGTATATTCAAAGGATTTGATGTGATGGGTTGATTTAGATGGAGTGATTGGTGCTAGGTAAAGGGGGAAACCCTAAACCAAGGAATGATGTTGATATGGGTAATGGTGGTGGAGATGTCTCTTGGCACAGTGACTCAACTATTTTGGTAAGTGTATCAATTTGATCTTGATTTCAATCTTGACTCCCTTGATATAGTTTATTTTGTTTTTGTCTGAGTAGATTTTGGGTGCATACTTGTGGTTTTTGAATGAGATCATGGAAAAATCAATTTTGGACATTGTTCTGACTTGGGATGATGTTTAGATTTGGCATGATAGGTTGAAATTAAACATTGTTGATGTTGGGAATCACATTTCCTTGTTTTAGGTAACTTTGATTTTGCATGGTGTTAGCTTGACTTGGATTAATACATGGAGTTATTAACATCTTGTTTGGACTTTGAACAACAATTGTATGATTCGCAATCATATTTATTTTAAAGTTTTTTGGATTCATGTTTTGTAAAGTTGTAATTGGTACATTCACTTTTGGCATGTATGGATTTGGTGGGATGATGTTGTTTGTTTGAAGGCTCATGCATTGATTGTTCATTTGGTGAATTTGCAGGTTTGGACTTGGATTTAAATCTACCATTAGGAAAGGTGTCCCAAGCTTTGATTTGGGAATACTCACATTTGTTGTACTATTGACATTTGTAGAAGGTAATGATCCCATGTACGGTTTGTATAGATGTGAGTGTTGATAATCAATTGGCATTGTAAGCCTTTGATAGCTTAGTTGACTTGGATTACTCATGATGTATGGATCAAGTTTATATTTCATGCTGATTGTTGTGATTTTGACCTTGTTGCAAAAGTGACCTCTAAGGTTCTTAGGACCAATGAAGAGATGAAGGATGAAAAGGGGAAATGATATGAGTGTTGAACATTTAGGGGCTTTGGATCAATGCTAGACTTAGGGTTTGATTTTGATTGGTTTGATTTGGATAATGAACTTGTAAACCCTAAGATGTAAGATGTTATCTTTGGATGAACTTGTTCAAAGGGGTGCTAATTTAACTAGAGGTATGAGAAAGGATGCATTCCCATACTCCTAACTAAACAAGGTGATTTTGATTTTGATGATTTACCCAATTCTGGAATGAGGTTTCCAAAACCTCTAAAGTTGTTTGGTTGGATGGGTTTTGATAAATGTGTGGGATGGGTGAAATGTTTGATTTGATCCTAAATGAACCTAGGAAGGACTTATTTCTGAGACCAAGATAGTGAAGAACATGCCTTTCTCTAAAAGTAATTCAAAATCAAAAGACAAATGTTTGCATGAAAACCATATGACCAAAAGATGCCAAGTACATGTCTGGGGTCCAATTGATTCAATCTTTGTTTAATGGATTCTTTTTACCACAAACACTTCTTGATTAGTTCTCAAGTTGAATGTCTAATGTCCTAATTTTCTTTCATTCCACAAAATGTATTATGCGGAAATGGAGGAAATCAAGGCAAATGTTTCCTAATGTTGACCTTAGTAGGAGAAAATTGAGATGAAATCCAAATGATTAGAAGCCTCTAAGGATAAAATCCCAAGGGAAAGCAATAGCATGTGAGTTCATTCAAGGACATTTACTTCTCCTAAAGGGTCTGAGATTTGATGCTCATGTTGAATGTTGGTTTTCCAATGTTTTCGATCAAAGCACTATGTTTTCAAATGGACTCACAAGTAATATAACATCCTAGCTCAATTGGTACATTTTTCTTGGTGGGCTTGCCTCATGCCCTTCATAGTAGAAGAGATGATTTTACATGCAAACAAGAAAAAAATATAAAGGTATGTTAAGAATGAAGTCTTAACCTCTATATTTTAACCAAGATCGGACATGGCAAGTAACTTCTTGGAATCTAAGTTCCAATGCACCACTTTGATAAACTCATTGAATGGATCAATTGGTCACTACAAAAAAAGGTTTTAGTTCAGAATTTATATTCGTGGAGATTGACCCATATGACGAGAGTCCCCTTTCAGATCCATCTCATCGAAATAAACTGCATGATACTGGCGTTTACTCCAATACCCACATTTATATCCCAGTTGGAAATAACTTTTGGCTTTAGATTGTTACTGGTTGAGTCATTCCCTTGGGTGAGTACTTTTTCCCCAAGGCAGGCCCTCTAGGATAAACAAAAGCGAGTGAAAACAATATTCGTAACTCGATCAATCTTTGTTGGCAACAAAGAGAGAGAATATACACAATAATGCCCCCACTCACACTTGCAAAAGATTTTGTTCAATTGTTAAACCCAAATTGAAGTGTGGACGTGATTGCTTTGTCTCACCCTAAAGTCATGAAAAAGGCCTTTTGATTCTCAAGATCGCTATAAAGAATGAGAGAAGTGCATACATCCTTTTTCAATGAATTTAGTTTAAGTAAGCCTTCACAAAAACAAAGTTGCACTTGTTCTTTTTAAATCCATGAAGAAAAATGTGAGTTCTTTTTAAAACACCAAATGACAAATGAGAGACATTTTTTTCAATTGTTAACCTCAAATGAAATCTAGTAAATTTGCTAGCAATGACAATCTCCAAGCATTTTGAAATGTTAGTTTTAAAGCCCAAAACCAAAGATGAGTTAGCCTAAAACAAAAAAATAAGGCATAAGGTGGAATCCCCAACATTAAAAAATTCTTTTAAGTTTCATGTTTGATTCTTCAACTCCAAGGTTCTTCCAAGATCACCTCTTATCCTTCAATGTTGCAACTCCCTTGTGCAAACAAAATCCCTCTTTGCTTTTCCTTTGGTCTCCCTCCTGTTTTCCTCAAAGACTTGTTCTTAAATTCTATTGCTTGAGATGCTACTTTCCCAATGCAAGCTAATCACGAATCTTCCCCAACAGAGGTACAATGAGACTTGAGCTAGTCATCCCAGAAGCTAGGAAAACAAACCCGAGTACATCTACTTCATTAACCATTAGCAATCAAGGATATGAAGTAAATGCTCAGACAAAATGTAGCACATTCAAGCCACAAAATTCAGCCCTATGTCTTCTTTGGTTCATTGTCCCCTCAATCCTTCTAGCTTTACCAAACAAATTAATACGTATTCAGTTCTTTGTCTATACCAAATCACTGTGAAATTACAAATTTAACACAATGTCTTCTCTGATTTGTTGTCTCCTTAGACCTTGAAGCTCTTCCAAACCATGAAGTAAACCCAAGATGGATATCTTGTCCAAGAGCGGCTAACAAGCACTAGCGTGTGTTTGTGTTTAAACCTTTTAAACTCAACCCAGTCAAAATCAACCAAAAAAATAATTGAACAAAAAGTTGTTGGATTTTGTAGTTTGGTGTATAATATTCCTCTACCCTTCAACCAATAACATTAAATGATGATAGACTCTCAGCCTTGTATCATTTTTCCAGCAAATTATGGTGCAAGAGCATATTCTTTCACTAAGGCTTGGCATTTGAAATAAGAAAAACTAGCTTGATAATTTTGAATTTTCTGACCTTTTTATTAAGAAGAATAAGATTGAAACCCATAGAACTTCATGATCAAAATAAAAAAAATCTAATCCATAGGTTGTACGTAACAAAAACCTTTGAGGCAACTGCAATGCTAACAACCTTCAATTCTCTTACAATTGAACCATAATTCCTCAAATCCAAAGTTCAAAAGCCTTGAAGTAAAAGTATATAGCTCACAAACACAAATATTCAGAATAACATCGCAATAGATGCTTCAGACACAATAATGCCACCTGAAGCCCTCAAAATGCACTCATAACCCAAAATCCAAAAATTGTTAGATTTTTGAGCCTCCAAGCACCTAAAAATAGCATTAATGCTACACCCTGAAGCTCTCCATAAAATTAAAACATCTTCAAACAATGAAAAAGGTTACTGATTTGTTTAGAAATGTTCAATAAGCTGCTCCAAAGCTAAAATTATGGAAATGACCTACACATCCTAACATCCAAGATTATTGAAATCTTGAATCAGATCAGAGCTACATGCTCACCAAAATATTTCAGTTCCGAGCGCCGTAAAATAAAAAAACAAAACCAACTACCAAAAAAGAAACTCAAATTTGAACCTGTCAAAATCTAAACTCTAATTTTTTTTGCTAAATTAAGAGGACAGACAGTCAACTAAAAGTGCAAGCTACTTTTAAAGGCATGATAGGCAATAGGTATAGAAGAAAGATAGGTATAAAAACTAGAGAGATTAGGCAGCCATTAAGTCTAGATTTTAAAGGCCCAGTAAGAATAATTTTTCCAGCATAAATTTCTCCACATCCACCTGTTTGTCATGTAACAAAATCTTGTTAGAGATATGTAAATATATTTTGAAAACAAACAAAGAGCATTTAACTTCACATGTACAAACATTCTACGAGGATATTAATTGTGAGCCTGACAGTGGTGTCAATGGCTTTAAATATGGCTTGACAATTCTCTCCAGATGGTGGCACGGGTAGATAGGTTCTTCTACTTGCATAATGTAATGACCTAAATTTAACACTCAAAATAAAGTTAAGGACAAAACACAACTATCAAATTTTTCTCAAGAATGCTTGCAAAACTCACAAAAGGCTGCTACCCAGGAAGGCACTACAAGGAAGCATGCAACATTTGACCAGTCAAAGATTAATATATTTCATTAGAGAACTAAATTTCTTACAAAATCCTAGGAGGATTTTCAAATGGGGACATGGAAATCAAATCTTCAAGACAAACTTTAATAATTCAACCAACACATTCATAAACTGAAGGCACAATCAAGTTATAAGCTAAGAAAATACATTATATCAATAACAACTCAAAGTAATGAAAATAGCATAAACCCTAGGGGCTAGACCTAATTCCTGAGGGGCCCATCTCTGACAGCCTTGCCTACGTATGTAATTCGCAGAGGAACCGTAGTTTGACAACTAGGCTTCAACCATCTCCCACATGGTTGGATAACAAAGAAATATAATCACTAGGTTAAAAATATGGCTTAACATCAATACTAGCATGGGATAATCTCGATACTCTTCTCAAATTCATCTTCACCTCTATACCATTAATTATAAAATATAAGAGTAGGTATGCAACCCTTTCTAGGGCCCAATACCCTAGACAGTTCCACAATCAGCTACCACCCACTTAGGTGAAGCTAGGTATCTGAGACGTAGGTAAGGATATACAAGACAACACACTCTAAGGATATTTTATTTTTGTTTGCAAAGAAATGAGAGTTCCAGACTTACCTATATCCTAGGTTCAAAAGATGACATGACCTTAATTTAAAACACAATCCTCTAACACTCCACTATATTATAGTAGCCAATAATATAGTTAAAGCATGACATGACATTGATAATGATAACAATTTCACCAAATAACGCTTTATGAATGGGACCCTAATTGAAGGATTAATCATCAATGAAAGACTTTCAAATTGTCCCACTATAACAGTCTATTTCTACCCATACCCTAAGTGATATTATATAACATAAAACCTCAAGGAAAGTTTAAAGTCCATTCTAACCATATATTACTAATCAAAACAATTCATAACTAATCTACCAACACTTTTGGTTAATACAAGAAATGGCCTATTACGAAACATCTCCTCATGTGAAAATGGAACTATTGTAGTTGAGTTAAATGTAGCATGAACCATACCCATAAAAGTATTCACCTTGTACAAGTATCTTTTTTAATCAACCCAACCCTAGATTTATATTCATGTATCAAGAAAATAAACAAACCATAATACCCAAATTACTTAACAATTTTCAGCTTGCTAATTTTAGTAGAAAATGATAGTGTTTGAGTAATCATATCTTTTACATCTCTTACCCAAATTTTAAAATTCAATATGTTTTGGAAAGATGAAAGGACATGGAATAAAACCCATAAAACATTTGATAAAATTCTAAAGCATGTGTGAGCAGTTTTAACTGCAACTCAGCCCACTATAATCCTACCAGTACAACTGGTAAAAGCAACAAATCAACATGAAATCATATATTGAGGATTTGAGACAAAAAGAGTTTAAAAACTTCATTACTTAGAGAAAATAAAGTGACCACTATGAATCCAATTCAATTACTATTTCTTATAGAGTTAAGAGTCAGCAAGTTCACATCTACAATTATTCTAAATCATTCATAATTATTTTAGATTATAAAAAAAAGGTCTGAAATATTTATATGAATATCTTCCAAGATTTTTTTATCAGATGAAGCTCCTTACTATATATTATTTTATTTTTATTCTATGTAGGATAGCATATTTAGAACTAATAAACTGATAATGCACAAATACTAATATCACAGTTAAGGTACTGGTGTCAAGCTAAGTATTCAAATTTACTTATCTAAAATTACTTTCTTCAATTGCCATTTCTGTTATCTAACAATTCCTAATCTAAAATCCCTTCTTTAAAATGTTATAACATAATTTAATACATATGACACAATCTCATATTGACATTAATGTAAAATTGAAATATGGGAGGCACAACAAATTTCTCTTTTTTTTTGTTTTGTTCCTTTTTTTTATGATTTGGAAGAAAAATTCTCCAACAGTACGTGTTAGCTTAAAAAAGAAGTCAAATGGCTTATGGGAGAGAAATATAATGCCATTCAAGTTTTGAAGAGTGCAAATTCCCAATTTCAGAGTCAAGAATATTAAAGACAAAGCATGTGATTTATTTGCTAATAATGTTCAGAGAGCTACAGTCTCATGGAATGCGACAATTGTAGGGTACATACATAATGGGTTTATTAAAAAAACACTCGAAACTTTTAAGCAAATGCAATTGTCTGTTGTAGAGCCAAAATCTGCAAGCTATATCCCACAGTTCCTTCCCCTGTTCTTCCTAATTGAAATGGGGGTTTTAGAATGGGCATGGACCTCCCTCTTGATTTATAATCAGAAGGTGCAGTATAGAAACAAAGTATCATATTTTGTTAAAAGGAACTCGTTGATTATTCTTAATTAAAATTTATGTAATGGAAAGGTGCCAAGATTATTATTATTATTATTTTGCCATTTTATTGATGCGAAACTAGAATTTCTATCATTCAAGATTTGATGAATATCATTTTCCTCCTATTTCAGACTGTTACGCATAATAGGATTGATATAGAAGAGTAGACAAGGAATAAGATCTATTAGTATAGTAGATAGGAGATTTTTTGTCAAATAATGTGGTTGCAGTAGCTCTAGTAGACGCATGTGCAAAAATGAGGAATCATCCCCAATACATGTGGATAGTTTGACAAAATACCTCAAAGAGCGGTGGTCTCAAGGATGACAATCGTTGCCCATGATTTGAGAAAAAAACACCTATTCCCTTTGAGTATAAGAGGACTCACACCATTCCTGCAAATGAGTGGGTCCCATACACGAGAGAATCACTGTGGAACAAAGCTAAAAATAAAATCCAAATTTCTTAGCCGCCACTCCCACATAAGCATGAATACCTAAAATTTAAATGAAAAGAAAAGATTGTGCAGATAGTAGCATCAAACCAAGTGAGGTTGTGAGGTTTGGTTTAAAGGCTTACATCCAAGCAATGGTTTTTCTCAAACTCACTAGTCTACCACCTAATAATAGTGACAATCACTAATTATGCAGTATCAAATTTATACCATAAACAAATTGCTATGATAGTAAGTGAAGGTCATTCGATCACTCTCTTAGCCAAACAGACCAATGATAGGAACAAAAATAGTAATACTAACAAGAATGATATGAAATTTTACTAGAAAAAAAAGAATCTATGATACAAATCTATATCCCAATAATGCATAACCTAGGATTCTTTTCCATCCCACCAATTATCACGCTAAATTCTCGTCATTAAGAAATATCAATACTGCCAAACTATAACTCAAAACTGCTGACCTGTTTGAGTTGCTTTCTTAGTGTTTTGATTGCCCCATGTCAGAATGCTACTCCCAAACTGATTTTAGCAACCGTCCACTTGTAGTTCCTATTGTCCACTATTGTCGAGTGTTGGCTCTTATGCCTACTAATTTTGCTTTCCTGAACATGTTTTAAAAGTCTTTTAATGGAATTCATTTGATGTATAATTGAAATCTTTGCATTCTATGAGACCCCCTGTGTATTCTCTCTTCAGTGCCCTATCACAAAATTCTACTTATGGGCAGCTGTCCCTCCAATCCATGTTCTTCTACCCTTGTAAATATGTGTGCCAAATAAAGTGGATTCGTGGACAAGGCATGTGAATTATTTGACAAAATGCCTCAAAGCAATGTGAACTGATTTTTTTTCAACCACCTAAAACTTATTGAACAATAGGAAATTTTTATAGACGCCCTTGACATGATTTGACCTAGATGATAATACCCTGACTTCTCCCTCCTCCATATCATGCGTAAACAGATCTGATATAACGTGATTGGAGCAAAGCACCAAACTGGTGACCAAAAAAGGGGTTGGTAACACAATAAGTTAAGGATCATTAGATCTCCATCTACCATACCGATTTAAGAGCCAAAATTCAGTCACACACATTAATCAAGATGTGAAGAGACATCCATAGGTGGCGTGTATGAAGAAAAAGATAAGGATAATAAATAAATGACATTGTTGTGATAGGAAGCATTAAGAGGTATGGACACTAAGTTTAGGCAGCGCATCATGCAAGGAAATTTTGGCTTTAACTCTTTGAATGATTCACACATTGGTGCTTGCAAGATAGGCAAGAATGTGAATAAATTAATGGAAGAATAATTGGTTTTATTTAAACTTCTATCTGCCCTATAAATCACTCCACTCATAATTATGTTTGAGCAGGCACAATATTCTAGATTCACTTTATGTATTGATGTAATTGTCATAGTAGAAGTTATGACAAGCATGATGCTAAATTAAATGAAGAACTTTATAGTTGGTGTTAGTATTATTATCATTCTGATTAATAGTCATGATAATATCAATTCTATAATTCATGTTAATACTCCTTGATTAATAATAATACCAATAGATGAAGTCCATAATAAATGTAACGATAATGAGGGTAACAATATTAGTTTAAATCTAAATATTAATAGTAACAATAGATTAATAATGATATTAATTTACATATCGATATTATTAATATTAATAATAGTATTAACAACAAAATTACTATACATAAAGATAGTTGTATTATCAATATTATGATTATCATTTTCTCAAATAAAATTATTAATTATAAGTATTAGATCGAGTTTGTATAATACATCATTCCAGGTCGACTACTCGGCAATAATGGCACTAATAACAAAAGTGCAAGAGATGTGACTATTGCACTAATGGCGTGGCCTTACATTCCCCTCCCCTTTGATTAGACCTCCTCCTAGAAGTCACTTTAAGGTTTGGGACTATAATCTCAGTAAAGCACACACATAAATCTATTAACCATACTAATTACTTTACCTTTTTCTCGATGAAATACTCAAAACAATCAAGTATAAGCACACATTAGAGACATCATATTTATGAGTTACTTATCCAAATTATAGAAGCAAAATTTTCATAATAGAACCTTTATCTGGTACTCTCAATATAACAATGTACACAACAATCCATGTAGTTATAAATTATTAACCATGTAACCATACTCAATAACTTTACCAAAGCATTTATCAACACATGTTTAGCATTCTTGGATGCACATCAAAAATAAAAAATTAAAAAATTGCAACATAAACATCACTCGTGATGTTAGTAATATTCTTGTTTTAATGGCCAATCATGTCTTGGATTTATTTTCACATTTTGTCTAAATATGTTCTTAAGAGAATAGTTTACCTTAAAATTATGGTGCTCATACAAAATCTTAGTCGTGACACTCATACCTTGTCTCAAGGAATATTAACTTGCATTATTTGTTACTTTCACACATAGTTCACAGGTATGCCACATCACATTTACTTACAGTTTCACATGTATGCAAAACAATGGCAAGGATGCCCTTCCCAATGGGTACACCTGTCCTCATACAAAGGATGTTCTTCCCAATGGATGCATCTACCCTAATACAATCACAAATTTTACAACATAAGGCTCACACAATGGAGTTTACAAGGATGGATATTTATGGATGCCATAGCAAATTTAGAAAGATAGTTGTGAGGCCCTTCTCTAAGGACTCCTCCATGTAGATAAGAACAATCATAGAGTGAAGGGAAGAATGGATCAAAGACCATCCCATACTAGTCCCATTTACAACCCTTTTCAAAATAATTCCCTAGCGCATCTACCCCCCTATATGACCTACCAGGGAACCCCTAGCGATATGGCAGTTTACAGATTTCACATTACACCACACATGCCAACAATTTTCAAACAATGAGAAAGCCTCAAATTTAGTAACATAGGACCATAAACCAAGGTTCCAATAAAGAAAAATCCCAAAGAGGAACTATAAATTCAAGAGGAGCAAAATAATGATCAATTGTAACTGCATTGCAACATTTCAATCTTAATTCAAAAACAAAATTAAAACAAGTCCTTGAGGAAAATCAGACTACAACAACCGTCAAATGGTTAAATAGCCTAATAAAATATTTGTAAAATCTTGCATTGTTGGCATGTAATAAAGTACAACATCAATCAAAAGTTACCAATAATTCATATTTCAACAATAAAATTTGTGCATCACAAATACCATGTGACTTGATAAGCTAGCTAAGGGGAGGAGGGGAATGGTGGTTCTCTAACCACATAAGTATAATAGCATGCAATAACTGGTGGTGCCTAACCACATAAATATGAATAACTATTGGTCCTTGACCACACATATATAAATCACTAGTGATCCTTGACCACATGTATATAAGTAGCTAGTGGTCCATGACCACATAAATATGAATTACTGGTGGTACATGTATTTCCATCCTTTCCATAACCAATGAATAGGTTTCCACTATGAACCAACAAGTGTGGCTCTCATATGTGGGGGAGTAGGCCATCAACATCCATGAAGGGATTAGAATGACTCAACATAGATCCTTTATCAGGATTAGGGACAATGCCCTGAGTGTGTAATTTCTCGATGGGAGAACATGTGCCTCTCAACCCCTATCTACACTAGCTAGCATCACACTCCCATAAAGGGGGGAACCAAACACTAGGGGTACACATTTAACATACAAATAAGACTAACACAAAGGAATACATCATATTTCATTTAATAGATACACATCCACACATTCTATGCTTACTCCTTTTTCACAACAAATTAACTACACAAAATAATCACAAAGGGTACACATAGGGGATCGTACTTGATGTCCACCACCCTTATCCAAAGTCGGATACCCTGTATCTCGTACTTGGAGCACAACACATGTATTGGTTTCCTGTAATGCCCCATCGTGCGAACCCCAAAGGACAATTAAACAATAATTACTACACAATTTATTTTTTTAAGTTAACATAACATACATGTAATACACATTAAGTCATGACATGAATTTCATTTAAGTAGATTCATTAACACATACATCCCTTGGGGTACATGAGGAGTCATTACGAGACTTAGATCCACACAACGACAATAAAGAATAAAAGCCAAAGATATAATCCATAACAAAATAAACATTAACAAATATAATACATATATGATAAAGCATTGATAAAAAACCATCCGTGTACTTAAATGCAACATATACATGATTAACTCAACACATTGAATAACAACTGCCATGACCAATAACCACATAAGGTTTAACGTTACATTACAATACAATGTTCAAGAGGTACAATGATACAAAAGTGTTTCCACACATGAATGGAAACCATACAACAAGAATCATGATACAAATGAATAGATGAATACACAGTATCATAACTGGCTCCAAGACAAATACAACTCTGGAGTTGCTGCAACAGCACCAATCCACACCTCTCGATCCTTGACTGGGGACCCAATGTGGTGCTTAGCACATTCCACCCGACCACGTGGGTCCGAAGACCCACCCCCCATGCTAAGGAGCTGACAAGAAGAGTCCCCAACCAAGAACATCCAAACAGGGAACCACAAGACTCAACATCATACAAAAGTATCATAAAACTCAAGGATTACAATGAAATAATCAACAACATCCAAGAGTCAACATAATAACTTAAAGTGATAAATCTCATCCCATAAATCAAAGCAATGACCAGTAAACAAGTAACCAAAGGATGATCATGAAACACTTCCAAATCAAACTGAATTAATAAACATAATACAATTCCAAATTGCAATTGAACAATACAATAACATCATAACATAGTACCATAAGAGTACAAGGCCATAAGTCAAATATCAATGAGATCATACAAGACCACAAAGTACACCAAAGATGTATCAAGGCAATACTCCATAAATCAATATAAGTCCATTCAACCACAATCTAAACCAACTCCCATAACATACTTCAGAGGAACACAATAAAGTAAAACACATGGGCAACTAGGGGAGAGTGTCATCCCATAGTCCTACATGGGCTGTCCAGTGCTCTTCCTCCCAACTGGAGGCGCCAGTCCCATCTATGGCTGTCTGTGCCCTTCCTCCCAACTGGAGGCACCAGTCCATAGGGTGACTCATGCAGAGCCGTAGACCTCTCGTGAAGACGAGGTCACGACCTTGCCAACCATGGCCTTCTCAGCCTTCCATTAGCCTATGGAAGCACTAATGAAGACGAGGCATCCATTTTTAAATCTTATAATGATATTACTACCCAACCCTCCTAAGTTAATTTTTAGGTTTTCACTTGATTACTAACTCACTCGTGGGTTATCCTATGCCCTTCCCCTTAAAGCGCCGGCCCCCACGAGGAGCCACTCTCCCTAGAGACCCAACAACATCAAACCAAAAAAAAACCAAGGGTTGTACAACATAACAAGAACATTAGATCACAATAGAGAAGCATGTGAGGCATTACCCATCTCGCTATAAACACATAATCAAAGTCTCAACAATTCGCGTACAACCCTTTCAAAATCCTAATACCAAAACACTTGCCACATCAAGGGCACATAAAGAGTGAACATTAACTGATAGTCATCACAAGCCTCTGGAAGCCAAAAGGAATGAAAATCCACAAACAAGGGTAAAATGAAGCAACAAAAGTAAGTCAATGATACAAGGCTTTAAGCCAATTTCAACACCAACCCAATGAATAAAATATCCACAAATCAAAATCAACAAGAATCTTCTCGATATCTACCAACCGTGAGACCAACAATATTCAATTTTAAGATCAACAATAATCACAACAATCACAATTAATCAAGATCAACATAGATTCCAACTCACACACATAATTTATCACAAATTTCAATGGGTAAGATCTCCTCAAAACAGAGCGAACCAAGAATTCACCACTTAGGGTAAAACAAAAACATACGGGTTCCCAAATGAACAAATTAAAAGAAAGAAAATCCCAACTCAATACTCAATCGACAACAAAACATCTACTCAGATTACTTAATCGAAACACATCAAATTAATCCATCACAATTTCGTAAAGACAATCGCATAACCAAACAAGGAACACAATAACCCAAGTAACTATAAAATTAGTATGCACTAACATTCATCCATTAAATGATTTAAAAGAACTCAACATTTAAAAGAGTTTACTTGCTTTGCACAAATAAGTTTATCAACGCTTAAATTAAATCAAATTATTTTCTTATCTGATCACTTATTTTATTTATCTACAAAATCAACTATTAAATAGTTTACAAGGAAATAAGAATTCATTTACATAGACCCTTCGTTTAACTAAATCAAATTAGTCAAAATCATTTATTGAATCTACATTCATTCATCTGTCTATATAAACAAACAAATTTAAATCACTTAATTTCCCACCCACTTCCCTTATTGAAACCGATTAAGTTATCCAATACGTCTATTCAAATTTTCTACAAGTAAAAATAAAAATAAAACTATTTTATTTAATTTTAATCAAAAGAAAAAATCACTAATCAACTAACCTAAAGACAACCTAGGATGAATCTTTTCAATTACCTAAATACGTAAATCTATTTTCACTAGTCATTTAACTAACCTACTTGAATACTTAGAATACTTCCGAATTTCAATTCATTTATTTTTTTTAAATCAATTATCTCACATACACAAATAATATTTATCACCACATCATCTACATAAATCTACAACTTACAACTTAAAACATATTGAAATATTTTCTTAAAACAATACTTTATTAAATATAATATCTAATTATTTTTAATTGAAATATAATTCCTTACATAATTACTTCTTTTAATTTAACAATAATTTCTTAAACACTAACTACTATATAAGAAGGAGATATGTTTCTTTTATTTTCTTTTAAAATAGGAAATATCTTCCCACGTATAAATCTAATTTATAAAGGCTTACCAAAAGCTAAAAGAAATAATCTTCAGAAAAGTTTAAGGGAAAGAAGTAACTAGCCCCACTTTCTTGTTTAATTTATCATGACTTATTTGCTTGAGGAGAAAGTTCGAAGAAATTTTGCTATGAAAGATGTAAACCATTTCCATCATTTAAAACAAATACGTGAGTTTGAGGAGAGTATAGGTGACGCTATATGAAGCAGGGAGATGTGTGTCGGTAGACATGCATGCACAATATGTAAACATAGACAAAGTCGGTGGCTAATTTGACTGAATTTCATAAAGATGATAACCGTCATACAGTATATATATTATTCAACACATACAAGTGAATTCTAAAAAAAAAACATGACTGTACAATACTCATAACACCATCAGGAAATCAGGGAGTGAGGGCACAAAAAGTACACCGCATACATAGTTAGAGAATTATAGGCGACACAAAGGACTGGGCGTCATTAGAAAAGTTTGTATTCACCTATTTAAGGGTGCAACACACTAATTCGAATAACCAATACACAGAACGAGTATCAAAACAAGATCCGTCCAGATAATGCAAACCACGACATCATAGAGGGAGAGAGAAGGAGCATTGAAAATGGTCATTCAAAGGCATACAAAAACCTCCATAAATGCAAGAAGACAGGAACTAAGGGAGGCACACGTATAGAATTTATTAGATAGGCCTCTGATACCTTCATCAAATGGAAACTTCATATCCATTTAACACACGACTAGAGTTCCTTAAGCAGTTTGATAGTTCTATACAAAACATTATCGATGGATTACTAATGCCCACGGGTAGGAGTATCTGAATTAATTTGAAAGCTGCTAACACCTTCGAGCACTGGGAACGATTAAATGAGACGATTTATCAAAGCGTAAAGAATTCATTGATACTTCAAAATCATCCTTAGAGGTTACACAAAGAATCATATTTTAAACATAAGGGCCATGAGCAATTTCAATTTCTCTCAAAATAGAGACGATACAATTGTAAGAAGAAAAGCAATAATTACGGAACAAATGCCATTAAAATAATGTTGTTGCTATCTTATGAAGATCAAGGAAAATAAGGTAACTAGTTGCATGCCTTCGAATAATTGCTATTGAGGAAAAAGATTTAACGCGGCGAATCTAAGATGGTAAAAGAAAGGAGTGCAGGTCGGTCACCATATCTTTTCTGATTTCACTCAACAGATACGGGTTCGACACAAAGTAACTCATGCCACAGAGCTATAATGATAACAAAAATATGGGTTCTCCAAATGAGGAATGGACATGCCTCTAAATGCGATGTCTTAAGGAGTACACTACTAGTTAGGTAAACACAGTTTGGAGACCAATTTGTATCCAGGATATTAACATGAGTGAAAGATGATTAACTTGAAAACTAGAAAGTAGAATCTCAATAACACTTCATGATGATTGAAAGACTTCCAGATCAACCCTTGATATAGCACTGTATCAAGCTGAATATGTAGATTAACAATGGACATCATGCAGATAGGGGTCTAGCCGCCTCGTAGCCCCCTTCCTTGTACTCCATCGAGGTCCCTCCAGGACAGTTGGAGATGGAAGCACTGATATTACAAGTGAGAAGCATTTACATAGCAAGAACGATGTTTTTGTAAAAAAAACCACCGGCAGCAGAGATAGTGTTGTCCTTTATAAAATACACAGACCCTTCCACTTCCATCGGTTACTCTTTGGCTCCTCCACTATCGTCAGTTTAGTATGGTGACTCTTCCACTGCCATTCCACTTCCAACAGTTTACAGGAATTTAAATCTGACTGGGTTTTGTAACTGCCATCGGTTCATAACGGTAGAGCTTTCATTTTATCTTTTACTATTTTTGTTTTTGTTTTACAACAGTTTCAAACTTATCTTCTAAATTCATAAGAAAAATCCCCCCCCTCCCCAAAAGACAAATTGTCAAATATTAAATGCAATTTGAAACTTAACTTTTATCTAAACAATTTTAAATCTCATTATTTGTTACTAGTTTTATATTATATTATTATTTTTAAATTTAAAATTTATTTAAATTCTCTCATAAGGATTTCCCATTTGATTAATTAATTGCATAAGGTCGTATAAAATGTTCAATCACATAATGAAACAACGATGGGTATGATTCAATAACATTCTCAATCAATGAAAAAAAACATGACCACCAATCCAACAACTCACTTGTATGTGAAGAGCAATCAAAATGGAGGGGCACTACATTTCCACATGACAAATCACATAATTGTTAAGAACTCTATCACTTCATTCCATATGAGTCAAACATGCACAACATACACATTCATACAACTTGGTCTACAAAAAAAATTCACAATACACAACATAAGCACCATTACGAGGTATTCACATTCATAGAGAATACAAAGTAACTTTATTTTTAAATTTTTTATCTTTTAAAGAAACAAACCATTTTCTTACACATTATTAAACTACAAAATATTATATTCAATCATTGACATACACAACCATTATAAAATGTCTTCTCAAACAAGGCTAGCCAATACTCACACACAATGAGGAAAGCATAGTCTAATTTATTACCACCACAAGCACAACATTTCTTTCACTAAAAATTTACTTAGTCATGCAGTTAGTATTTGCATCTCTAAATAGGGTACAATGAGTTATCATTTATATGATTTCTATTAATTCTAATGCAATTGGGAACCTAAGTGTTACCAATGTAAGGCTACTACAATGCACATGAAATTTTATTTTTCAAGCATACCATGCAATGAAAGAAGAGCTTATATTTGAAATTAAACAAGGCAAGATTTACTAATGCATTCTTTTCCTTACCATCATTATTATTTATATCCCATGCACATGGTTTAACTATTCTATTTTATCTCTAAAGTTTTACTCAATGCTAATTGATTGCATACAGAAGTTCATGCATACATCCTAAGGTAGGAGTACAATTTCAGGACCAAAGTCTTTTATCCAATGACATATTTCTTTCCTATCTTCAAAATAGCTTCACACTCAACATGCATTCATTGGTTTTAAGGCAACATGCACTTTTTGAATAAACTTCATTTATCCACAAACAAGAAAAGAATTGAATTTTCAAATCACCCCAAGGCACATAGATTTAGATATAAGAATTATATTATTTTATACTGAGTTATTCACTTGCATTATGAAGTTAAACGATGGTTACTTTAGTAAAGTTGTATTATCTACATAATAGTCATGTCTTAAGAATCATCTTTCATCTCCATAAAGTTCAAGGTTATAGGCTAACACAAGGGTGGATTTTATAACAATGATATTCATATCTTTCTATCCATTCACTTTGTTTTCCTTTCTATTTTCATCCCAGATTGACTCGATCTTCACAACAATAATTCACCATAACATGCTAATAAGCATGAATGAAACATGCAATTCACACATTTAATTTTCCTAATCTTGTTCGTCATAAACACTTACAAGTCCTATGGGAGGGTACATAGGTGCATTGATATTTAAATCTTGACAACTCAAAATCTATAAGTTCTAGGCTATTTAAACTTCATAATCAAATGCATCATTCACAAGAGGTTATATAATGCTCATCTGATTTAACAACGTAGTTATTCCCTTTTTAATTAACTCTTTCATAACCAACATTATCAAAGAATGATGAAAGGGACTCAAGATCTTGTGCAATGATTACAACAATCAGTCACAACAAGAATACAAGCAAACAATTGAAATTCACACAAACAACACCACCTAGGAAACAACACTAACCAAAGATCCCAGTGTTGCAACCAGGCTCTGATACCAAAATGTAATGCCCTAAATTTAACACTCAAAATAAAGTTAAGGAGAAAACACAACTATCAAATTTCACTCAAAAATGCTTGCAAAACTCACAAAAGGCTACTACCCAAGAAGGCACTACAAGCAAGCATGCAATATTTGACTAGTCAAAGATTAATATATTTCATTAGAGAACTAAATTTCTTACACAATCCTTAGAGGAGGGTTTTCAAATGGTGACATGGAAATTAAATCTTCAAGACAGACTTTAATAATTCAAACAACACATTCATAAACTGAAGGCACAATCAAGTTATAAGCTAAGCAAATAAATTATATAAATAACAACTCAAAGTAATGAAAATAGCACAAATCCTAGGGGATAGACCTAATTCCTCGGGGGATCATCTCTGAAAACCTTTCCTACGTATGTAATTCACAGAGGAATCATAGTTCGACAACTAGGCTTCAACCATCTCCCACATGGTTGGATAACAAAGAAATATAATCACTAGGTTAAAAATATTGCTTAACATCAATACTAGCATGGGCTAATCTCGATACTCTTCTCAAATTCATCTTCACCTCTATACCATTAATTATAAACTATAAGAGCAGGTACGCAACCCTTTCTAGGGCCTAATACCACAGACAGTTCCACAATCAGCTACCACCCACTTAGGTGAAGCTAGGTATCTAAGACCTAGGTAAGGATATACAAGAGAACACACTCCAAGGATATTTTATTTGAGTTTGCAAAGAAATGAGAGTTCTAGACTTACCTATATCCTAGGTTCAAAAGATGACATGACCTTAATTTAAAACACAATCCTCTAACACTCCACTGTATTATAGTAGCCAATAATATAGTTAAAGCATGACATGACATTGATAATGATAACAATTTCACCAAATAATGCTTTATCAATGGGACCCTAATTGAAGGATTAATCATCAATGAAAGACTATCAAATTGTCCCACTATAATGGTCTATTTCTACCGATACCCTAAGTGATATTATATAACATAAAACCTCAAGGAAAGTTTAAAGTAAATTCTAACCATATATTACTAATCAAAACAATTCATAACTAATCTACCAACACTTTTGGTTAATACAAGAAATGGCCTATTGTGAAACATCTCCTCATGTGAAAATGGAACTATTGTAGTTGAGTTAAATGCAACATGAACCATACCCATAAAAGTAGTCACCTTGTACAAGTATCATTTTTAATCAACCCAACCTTAGATTTATATTCATGTATCAAGAAAATAAACAAACCATAATACCCAAATTACTTAACAATTTTTAGCTTGCTAATTTTAGTAGAAAATGATAGTGTTTGAGTAATCATATATTTTCAATCTCTTACCCAAAATTTAAAATTAAATATGTTTTGGAAAGGTGAAAGGACATGGAATAAAACCCAGAAAACATTTGATAAAAGTCCAAAGCATGTGTGAGCAGTTTTAACTGCAACTCAGCCCACTATAATCCTACCAGTACAACTGGTAAAAGCAACAAATCAGCATGAAATCATATATTGAGGATCTGAGACAAAACAAGTTTAAAAACTTCATTAATTAGAGAAAATGAAGTGACCACTATGAATCCAATTCAATTACTATTTCTTATAGAGTTAAGAGTCAACAAGTTCACATCTACAATTATTCTAAATCTTTCATAATTATTTTAGATTATAAAAAAAAAAGTTTGGAATATTTATATGGATATCTTCCAAGGCTTGTTTATCAAATGAAGCTCCGTACTATATATTATTTTATTTTTATTCTATGTAGGATAGCATATTTAGAACTAATAAATTGATAATGCACAAATACTAATATCACAGTTAAGGTACTGGTGTCAAGCTAAGTATTCAAATTTACTTATCTAAAATTACTTTCTTCAATTGCCATTTCTGTTATCTAACAATTCTTATTCCCAAATGCCTATTTTAAAATGTTATAACATAATTCCATACATATGACATAATCTCATATTAACATTAATGTAAAATTGAAATATGGGAGGTGCATCAAATTTTTTTTTTTTTTTTTATTTTTGATGAGGAAGAAAAATTCTCCAACAGTACTTGTTAGCTTAAAAGAGAAGTCAAATGGCTAATGGGAGAGAAATATAATGTCATTCAAGTTTTGAAGAATGCAAGTTCCCAATTTTAGAGGAAAGAATATTAAAGAGAAAGCACATGATTTATTTGCTAATAATGTTCAGAGAGCTGTAGTCTCATGGAATGAGACAATTGTAGGGTACACACATAATGGGTTTATTAAAAAAACCTTCGAAACTTTTAAGCAAATGCAACTGTCTATTGTAGAGCCAAAATCTACAAGCTATATCCCACGGCTCCTTCCCCTATTCTTCCTAATTGAAATGGGAGTTTTAGAATGGGCATGGACCTCCCTCTTGATTTATAATCAGAAGGTGCAGTGTAGAAACAAAGTATCATATTTTGTTAAAAGGAACTTGTCGATTATTCTTAATTAGAATTTATGCAATGGAAAGGTGCCAAGATTATTATTATTATTATTTTTCCATTTTATTGATGCCAAACCTAGAATTTCTATCATTCAAAATTTGACGAATATCTTTTTCCTCCTATTTCAAACTGTTACGTATAATAGGATTGATATAGAAGAGTAGACAAGGAATAAGATCTATTAGTATAGTAGATAGGAGAATTTTTGTCAAATAATTTGGTTGCAGTAGCTCTAGTAGATGTATGTGAAAAAATGAGGAATCATCCCTAGTACATGTGGATAGTTTGACAAAATACCTCAGAGAACGGTGGTCTCAAGGATGACAATCATTGCCCATGATTTGAGAAAAAAACACCTATTCCCTTTGAGTATAAGAGGACTCACACCATTCTTGCAAATGAGTGGGTCCCATACACGAGAGAAATCAGCTAAAACAAAGCAAAATAAAATCCAAAGCTTAGCCGCCACTCCCACATAAGCATGAATACCTAAAATTTAAATGAAAAGAAAAGATTGTGCAGATAGTAGCATCGAACCAGGTGAGGTTGTGAGGTTTGGTTGAAAGGCTTACATCCAAGCAATGGTTTTTCTCAAACTCACTAGTCTGCCACCTAATAATAGTGACAATCACTAATTATGCAGTATCAAATTTATACCATAAACAAATTTCTATGATAGTAAGTGAAGGTCATTTGATCACTCTCTTGGCCAAACAGACCAATGATAGGAACAAAAATAGTAATACTAACAAGAATGATATGAAATTTTATTATAGAAAAAAAAAAGCTATGATACAAATCTATATCCCAATAATGCATAACCTAGGATTCTTTTCCATCCCACCAATTATCACGCTAAATTCTCGTCATTAAGAAATATCAATACTGCCAAACTATAACTCAAAACTGCTGACCTGTTTGAGTTGCTTTCTTAGTGTTTTGATAGCCCCATGTCAGAATGCTACCCACAAACTGATTTTAGCAACCGTCCACCTGTACTTCATGTTGTCCACTGTTGTGGAGAGTTGGCTCTTACACCTACTCATTTTGCTTTCCTGAACATGTTTTACAAGTCTTTTCATGGAATTCATTTGATGTATAATTGAAATCTTTGCATTCTCTGAGACCCCCTGCTTATTCTCTCTTCAGTGCCCTGTCACAAAATTCTACTTATGGTCAACTCTCCCTCCAATCCATGTTCTTCAAACCTTCTAAATATGTGTGCCAAATGAAGTGGATGTATGGACAAAGCATGTGAACTATTTGATAGAATGCCTCAAAGCAATGTGAACTAATTTTTTTTTCAACCACCTAAAACTTATTGAACAATAGGAAATTTTTATAGATGCCCTAACATGATCTGACCTAGATGATAATACCCTGACTTCTCCCTCCTCCATATTATGCATAAAAAGATCTGATATAACGTGATTGGAGCAAAGCACCAAACTGGCGACCAGAAAAGGGGTTGGTAACACAATAAATTAAGGATCATCAGATCCCCATCTACCATATCGATTCAAGAGCCAAAAGTCAGTCACACACATTAATCAAGATGTGAAGAGACATCCATAGGGGGCGTGTATGAAGAAAAAGATAAGGATAATATATACATGACATTGTTGTGACAAGAACCATTAAGAAGTATGGACACTAAGTTTAGGCGGCGCATCATGAAAGGAAATTTTGGCTTTAACTCTTTGAATGATTCACACATTGGTGCTTGCAAGATAGGCAGGAATGTGAATAAATTAATGGAAGAATAATTGGTTTAATTGTCATAGTAGAAGTTATGACAAGCATTATGCTAAATTAAATGATGAACTTTATAGTTGGTGTTAGTATTATCATCATTCTGATTAATAGTCATGATAATATCAATTCTATAATTCTTGTTAATACTCCTTGACTAATAATAATACCAATAGATGAAGTTCATAATAAATGTAACAATAATGAGGGTAACGATATTAGTTTAACTCTTAATATTAATAGTAACAATAGATTAATAATGATATTAATTTACATATCGATATTATTAATATTAATAATAGTATTAACAACAAAATTACTATACATAAAGATAGTTTTATTATCAATATTATGATTATCATTTTCTCAATAAAATTATTAATTATAAGTATTAGATCAAGTTTGTATAATACATCATTCCAACTCGACTACTCGGCAATAATGGCACTAATAACAAAAGTGCAAGAGATGTGACTATTGCACTAATGGCATGGCCTTACACATAATTTCTAAAGCCTTTTCAATAGACCCAACTTTGTGTGGCACAAGTCTCTCATGTTTTTCTATTTTTTTTCTCTCTCACGTTTCTAGAAGACTTTTGAAAATAGATTTAAAATGGTGGTTCTACATTTCATTATACCCAAGGTTTATCAGAAATATAGAGAGATCTCTGTCTCTTCCACACAATAGCAGCAGCAGTGCCATCAATGGCATCATAGCCAAACTGAGTACCAGCATGAGGTAGTCACTTGTCTTCTAAATGGAAACACATAATGACAACATATAACACAATCCACATATAGCAAATGGAAAAAGAGATATTGATTGAAAAAAACAAGTAAAAACTTTAAAAGCGAATGCAGAGATATTTGAACCTCTTTAAATCCAATCAGGAGTTCAGGTTTTCTGCATTTCTAATTGTCCACTATTAATCCGTAGGAATGAAAATTTGAAGACTATGTTCTTCCGAAACAAATATGCATATGTATATGATATCAAATTCAAATAGTATTCACTAAAGGTTGACCATATTGTGTGCAGGCAATATGAGCTAGACAAGTGCCAAACTCATTCAAAGGGACCACATACACAAGCGCCTACCATATTAAATGGAAATTCATGAGCATCTTCAATATTGCCTTCGAATGTTTTATTAACAAACCATATAGTAAGCATCACAAAATGTACTAAGATTTTAATTCTTTAAGAGAAACATGCTCTCCTTCTAGCACCATTATGTGGATGTCAAAATCTGCAAATGGTTAAAATCCTAACATACAATGCATGATTAGTATTTTAAAACAAAGCCAACAATCAACATCCCTATGAAATAACTCAACATGCCTCATAATGCAATCAAAGCAACAAAGGATTAGATAAACAAATTAAATGCATATAATAAAACATGAAGTAAATTATATCTCATAGTGGATTGGTGCTTCTATGGAAATAAGCCCTTTCCCAATCCTTTGCTAAGCTGCATGATGAAAGTGATAAAAATGCTTATGAGGATGATATGAGGTGGGAAAAATCAGTTCTCAATTGAAGAGAGTGACTTTGCATGAGATTGTGTAAGATTAAATCAATGGAGATAATCTCTATTTAAAGATTCTCAAGTTGAAAGAATGCTTATGAGAGAGTAGTGTGGGATAAAGATTTGGCCAATGAGATGGAGCCACTTGTCAACTTGTGATAGGTTGGAGGATGAACACATTTTTGTCAATGTGCCAAAGAGGGGGAGATTCAAATTTGAATTTGAGAGTTAAACGCTAACTTTGACCTTTGAAAGGGACATATAAGAGACATGTAAGACCTATTAAATGCCTTGTTGGATGTACATTTCAATTTTCTTTTGAATTCAAATTTGAAGGAATATTCTTCAAAGATGCCATGTTCATGGAAAATGATGAATTTATAAATGAGTTAAAATGATTTATTGGTGCAAGTGGGAAAAGCTAGAGGATGTGATGGGTGGTTAGATTAGGTTAATCAGGATTAGCTTAATTTAGATGATGATTAGGGGATTTTGACCCATTTGACCTAAATATTTTGATTTATTTAAATAAAAAGGGATGGAATATGCATTTGGAAATTTAATTAAATAAAGTTTGGTTTATTTAATTAAAAGGTTGATGTGAGACTTTGATTTATTTAATTTCAATGAATAACTTTAGGAATGAATTAAATAAACCTAATTTACCTAGTGAATGGATTTGATGAGCTTGATTAATTTAACGAGCGGATGAATATTGTAACACCTCTCTAAACCCAGGCTGTTAAGATAGTATTTTCATCCTTTATTTGATATTTTAAATGTTAAATGTTATTATAATGAGGTTAGATATTGTTGATTTAGTGAAAGGTTATTATGATTAGTTATGATGATGCAAGTAATTGATATTTATGGTAGCTAACTACAGTCAAGATGTAGTATGTGCTTTGGCTATGTATATATGTATATGCACAGGTACTATGTTGTGTGTATGTTACAAGTACCAGGTACTGACTCCACCTGGCTTCACAAGTCTAAGCGTACCTTCCCTGATGGTGGTTACTGGAGGTAGTCACAGGCCAAATGTTCCCTATCCTAGCCCACTGTACACTGTTAGGACAATGTCTTCCTTGTTTATCTCCTCATCCGGGTACCTAATGGTAACTTTCAGAGCACCTTTTTATCATAAGTTTTGGTGCACCTTTCTGTTCTATGTAGGTTAACAGTATGTTTTGTTGAGGCATTTTGGTTATGGCTTCATGAATCTTCTATATGGCTATTTATTTTGGTTGTTAGTGTTGATGCATTTTCATTGGCGTCTTTTCATGATTTTTAAATATGATATTTTAAATGGTTTTACCCATGGATTTTAAAATGTGTTCGTTTAAATTATTTTTATTGATCATTCAAGAGAATGATACATTTCATTCAAAAAATTTAAATGCTTTACTAATCCTTTTGGGGAAGCCATGTGTATTTTAATGTTGCATTTTGTGAGTTTAATTAATTGTGTTGGGGAGCTTTAGAAGCTTGTTTAATTAAATGCCTTATTTTATGATTTGTTTTGGGGAGTTAGTGAAAAGGATTGGGCAGCCTTTTCTTTGAAAGAGATTTAGTTTTTTTTTGGGGAAAAGTTATCTTTTAGGTAGGAAAATATTTAAAGGGGTATTTTGTTGGGGAGATATATTTTTGGATAAAAGAGAAAAAAAGGGAGAGCTTTTTTAAAAAAAAGAGAGGATTTTATTTTGGAAAGGAAGAATGAAATTGTTGTTTTCGGTATGGGGAAGAAACCCTGTGTTTTTGGTGATGGAGTGATGAGATTGTGAAAGTTTTCGGAGAAGATAATTGTGGGCAGTAAATTATTGAAATCAGCCTTCTTTTTTTTGCTTATTGTTAGAATTTGGAGCTGGGTCGTGCCTTCTCCTTTGAGAAAATTCGCCATTTTGGTTTTTTGGAAATTCGAGGTAATTTTCTATGGTCATTTCATTAACACTTGGCTGGTAAACTCTCTTTCTTATCTGGGTTATTGTTGTCCCTTGAAAATTGAGGAATTCCTTTATGTTTATGTTTTGTATTGTTTGGAGTGAATGTTGGATGGTTTTATTTGGTTATTGTTGTTGTGTGGGGGTTGTTGTGTGACTATTATGTTGATCTCCAGCAAACTAGAAACGGGTTATGAAAGAAATATGTTTTGGGCTTTTTTTTATTGCTTTTTTTTTGCCCAATTGGTATAAAAATAATAAAAATAAAAATGGTGTTTTCTATTGCTGCTCTTTACCCTATTGTTAAAAATGAAAATTGAGGGTCAAATTCATGTTGGGATGTCAATACCTCAACTGGGTTTTCGCGAATTTAAAATCTGGGCACTTTTATTTTTTTGTGCTTTTTGTTTGCCTAGTTTGAAAAATGACATTTTTTTTTTCTGAAAAACCCTTCATTCTAGCATGAGACTCAAAAATCAAAGGTGGATTTTGACTTCAAATTCCCAAATACAAACTGGGTCAGGCTTAGATATGTGATCCGGGCACTTTCATTTTTGCCCAAATTTGTGCTCTCTTTCTAAATGGCATTTTTGTTTGCTGGTCTATAACGTCTGATAGAAGTGTAAAATAAAATTGGATTCTATGTTGACACATTAAAATATGATCTTGGTCTTCATCGGATTTTTAATCCAGACACTTTTATTTTTTTCATGTTTTGCCCACCCTTACTTTAAATGACGTTTTCTTCTACAGCACCTCGTTATGGACCTGAAAATAGAAAATTGATAGTGGATTCCACTTGGAATTCTAAAATATGAACTGGGTTAGGTTTAGAATTTTAAACTAGGCACTTGAATTTTTATGCCTTTGCTTCATGATTGTAATCAACTATTTGAGTGATTAGCATCAATATTTGTTTAACCGATTTTAAAAGCTTTTGTGATGGATCTTAGTGGATTTTCCATGTTTCATATTTGTTTTTAGACTCCTCATTTGGTTAAACAAGAAGGCCTATCCATCTGCAAGCATTGAGTTATCTATCTGCAGGGCGTTGATATAGGCATGTTTGATTTTTACCCATCTGTAGGAGAGATGTATTTGATTCCATGTGGTGCCATTCCTTTGAGCACACATGATGACATTTCAATCAGTCCACACTTTCATACATATACCTCTATAGTCATGACTTGTACCTAACATGTCATTGTATGAGCATCTGCTTAGTGTGATATTGGCATAATGTGTTGTATTTCATGTTTGCTCCTTGTCTGACGTGAGGGTTGGCCATTTGTTATCCTTGCCTTATTTGTTGCGTGGGCCTTGTGACTACCTCCGAGCATGGTGGAGTGGCCTCTTTTGTGTCCACATGGTAGGGAGGCGTTACCACCACCATTGGGGATCGGTGTATAGGTTTTGGAGCATCAGTTGGAGCTGTTCTCTCTTGTACCTATCTCCTCTATTGTATTTTATTCATGCTTATGTTTTGTACTCTTATATATATTCTTTTATGTATACTATACTCTTGAAAGAGAAGATAAAATCACATAGAGTAATGAGAAGAAATGAGATGTTTTATATTTGATTTACGAGTTCTAGTGTTGGTATCAGACTTGCTTCTATTTTGATGATCATAATGGCCTTTCTTCAATGTTTTTCTATGCCAAAATCAGACTTTTGGTTGTATTTTACCTCCTTGTTATGGGTTACAAAGGTTCTAGAGAAACACCGCCCTTTTTTAATGCCTTGTGTTGTGGTTGCAAAGGTTCTAGGCCATTGCTTCCCTTGGCTAATGCCTTGTGTTGCAGTTGCTAAGGTTCTGGAGCATCGCTACCCTTTGTTAAGGTATTGTATTGCGGCTGCAAAAGTTCTGAAGCATCGCTGCTTTCTGTTTTGGTCATTGTTGTTGTTGTTGTTCAAGTTCTAGAACAGTGCTGCCAAAGGTTCTGACACCGAGTTGGGAAGTTCTGGAGCTGAGTTGGGAAGTTTTGGCACCGAGCTGGGAAGTTCTGGCACTGAGCTGGAAGTTCTGGTGCTGAGCTGGAAGTTCTAGAGTAGCTCTGCAAGTTCCGGAGCAGCGTTGTTAAGGTTCCAAAGTAGCACTACTAATATTCTAGATCATCTTCCCTAGAGCTCATATATTTGTTCGGTTTGGATTTTTTTCTCTAGAGGGTGGTTTAGTCCTCTCCTTGGGGTTATGTTCGGCCATGCTTGGCTATGTTTGTGATTGTTATATCATATTGTAACCTATTTTTTGTGTAAGTTATTCTTTATGTTTAAAAAAAAAATATCTTGTCCTTTTTGGCTCTTACCCTTCGGGGTTTGCGATGTCGGATGTTACATCAGGTATCAGAGCACATGTTCACATACTGGGAGCTCTAGTGTACTTGAGCCTTCTATGTTATGTTGTGTTTTGTGTGTGTGGTGTGAGCTTGTTATATTTGTTTTCATAGTCTTGTTGATTAGCGCTTCTGCCTTGGTATGGTGTTTAGATCATCCTTGTGATGATCTATTTTAATTTGTTTCTTGCTTCCTTTAGGATGTCCCTAAGGGAAGAGCCAGAGGGAAAGTTAGAGGTGGAGCCCATGTTGCAGCCTGGGGATCCCTGCTTATGGTTGCTACTTTCTTGGGTGTTGTGTGTGGTGGATGGCAACAAGTGTTGTTTCCTGTCCCTTGCATGTCCTATTGAGGAATACTTTTTTGTGAGGGTTAGTTAGACCCTCGAGCCTACCGAGGAGTGTATCATGATTGGTCTGCTTCTTGACGCATGGATATTGCATTGTGTAAAGTGTTGTGACCCTTGAGTGGTCCATGAGTGTGGTTGTAGCCCATGTGGTTGCAGTGTGCTTGATGTGTGTGTTCCAAGTGCTCATTGTGGTAAGACAATCATTTGACCTATTCCTTGAGTGCCTTAGTATGACATTTTAGAGGGTTGAGTTTCCTAACTCTAGCTTGTACTGTAGAGGAATGATGCTTCCTAGGTCTTTCCTTACCCTATGGGATTAGAGTGATTCCCTCAGTCCAGAGATTCCCAAGGTTGAGATTGATTACTTTCCTTTATCCTATGTTGCAGGTGAGCATGTTGGACCTCATATTGTTGGTGGGTTGTAGGTGACATGTGTCACCTAAATAACCCTTGCTTGGTTTATTTGTTCATGATTGTGTATTCTCTTCCTAAGTTTTCTCTTTTCTTTATCATGCAAGTTTCGGTGCATTCCTTCTTGTGCTTTACCTCATTGTGCAAGTGATGGCTTGATTGACCCTATGAGGCTTTGAGGTTGTTTTCTCATAATATTGTATTTAGATTATAAACATGGTAATAGAAAATGAATGATCAAGTTGTTAGTTCATAAAGATTATTGCATGCTCTTGCATGAATGATACAATTGTGTGAAAGCGATTGTGTGATAATGACACCATGTTCGCATTCGTTCCTATGTTAGAATTGTAAATCTTTCTCTCCCTCTCTCTCTCTCTTCTCATTGGTTTAATGAAGATTCCTATCTTTAAATGTGTGGGGTATTGAAATCCATGTATGCTTGTCTCTTACGAACAATTGTTAGGCATTTATGAAGATTTTTTTTATTAGATCTAACCTTGGGTAAAGGATCAAAGTCCCCAAGTTGTAATCTTAATCATGGAACATGTATAATATAAATAGAGAATTGTTCTGCATTAAGTAAAAGTTGGAAGAAGGGAATAGTGAAACATTTGCATGTTAATGTTAATTACATAATAGGTGCATCGTGTTGGTGAGGCCTATAGTCCCCAACTGTATTGTTAAGTCTTATGAAATCATGTAGGTGTTAAATTATTGTACTTGGATTCAAGTGCAAAAGGTTCAATGAATGTCAAAATGCTAATGTTGCATACCTTGTGTTGAGTAAACATTGTAATGATATTGCACCATATGTGGGAAATAAATTTGGTTAACATATGTGTGGGGTAAGGTGATTTATCACCTACTAAAAAGTGAATTTGGATGTGAAAGTTATCATGGCATTATTGAATTACTCCATGTAGCACTATGATGTATTGTACGGATGTTGGGAGTACATGTTCTTGGAAAATTGTACTGGTTTTGCATAATTAGAGGTGGATAATTGTTTTAGTTTGGTAAGAGGAAATTGGAAAAGGTACTTCATGTTATGTGAACATTTTGTGTTAGTGCACATGTTGAGTGTTGTGAATACCTCGTACTTTTTTTGTGTGCCCATGGGATGGTGAGACTGTGTACCCACCCATGGAGGATATGTTTCATTTGGGGTGTGGGATTAATCATACCATTATGTGTGCTTGTATGTTTGTTACTTGATTGAGGGCCAACCCACAGGTGGTTGAAATTTACATATATATTAAGAGCAACCAAAAATGAGTTTCATAGAATCTCTTCTTTTGGTTCTCTTGTCCCTCAATCCGTGAAGGGGTAGTAGCAGCCACAAAGTTCCTTGGGAGGAGTGTGTAGGGTACACATGTTGCTTCTCTAGTACCTCAATCTATGAAGGGGTAGTAGCAGCCACAAAGTTCCTTGAGCGGAGTGTGTAGGGTACACATGTTGTGGCGCAAAGCATTCTTAGCTCAACTAATCCCGAGGAAATTACTCACTACTTCCCCTTATGATGGATCAGGGTACTTGATCCATATGTGCTAGCCTTATCCCCACAACTTTGTATACAACAACATTGATTTGTTTGTATTGCCTGGCTGTCCATAGGGACATTGAGCTAGCATTAGTGAGTCGACCTCATCCACATGAGAGGTGAGACTCGTGTAGCCCCATGTTTATAAACTCATATATGCATTATTTATTCCATATCTACACGTTTTCTACCATGATTCCATGTATACCTCTAGCTACAACGAGTACCTGCATGTGCCCTTTCCATGAGGTATCGCTATGCGAGGTGTGTTATGTGTGTGTCTACTTTTGCAAAGCCACAAACACACTGCCATGTTGTGTACGACTAGTATGTGCCTTCTCTGGCTGGCGTATGACCATGTCGCGCTGAGACACGATGCAGGATGGGCCAAGGTGCACATTCCATGCAGATAGCCAAGCAGTGCGTGGGCCACTTGGAGAGTCCATGCCGCGTGATGACGCGATGCAAGGTGTAGCCGAGGAGTATACCTCATGCCATGTTGTTGGTGTGCTCACTCCGCCTCACATGAGGGGCAATTGCGATAGTCAAATGTTGTTCCCTCCTTCCTCGTCTGGTGACTAGTTAGTCACATAGTTATGTATTGTGCCATTTCGAAGATTGTGAATCTTCTTTTGGTTATTGATGATTTTCACTTTGACTATGAGGACTGGAAACAATTCGATTTATCTTGCTTGTGATGGTTTAGCCATAGATTGTAAAATTTCCTTGCTCATAGCCCTCATGGTTACACATGATTTAGTGTTGAAATTATCCGCATTTCTTGCTTTATTGCTGCAATTTGATCTTTATTTGATAATTATTTATGAACTTGGTGGCTAAACTATTTTTCTATTTGTTGTTTTCAAATGTTGGTCTTGTGTTGTAATGTGATTCCTCATCAAAAATGAGAGAGCTGGACTCGATTGAGTGTATATGAGGAGGCAGACACATGGAACCTTGAGGATGGGGGTATGTGAGACTATTACATAGCTAGGATCCACTACCCACCTATGTGTGACAACTATCTCTTGGAGGCTAACCACCTTATTCAACAAGAGATAGGTCATTGTAGTCTTGTTTGGATTGTCTCACCATGCATGTGTGGCCTAACACCATCAAACCACTGAGTGTGAGGTATGGATTATGTGAGATGGATATTGGCTCTTGGCTCATGGTTTATGTATCATGGATTAGTATGCTACCTACTGGTGTCCAGATGAACCCTTGTGTAGCCTTGTGATGTGATTCCCAGTGATCTAAGTATGTATGTATGCATAAATGCATGTTTCATCTTGGATATGATTTCATATGAAAAGTTCAAAAGTTGGCTTGGTATGCTTTAGAAAGTATAAATTGTTACATTTTGTTGAAAATGATGTCAAATATGTTCTCATGTGTGAGATTGGAAATGTGTAGAAAACAAATATTGCTGCAAATTATGGTATTTTGGGAAGAATTGAGTGCTTATGCACATTCTTTATCCTATTCTTAGTGGAGTTAATGTGTATCTTAACCTATTTGTGGATGAATGTGGATGTTAAAATAAATGTTTATGATGAGGATTGTGGCATATGTGATGTTAGTAAGATTAACAATGCTATTTTGTTTTGTGTTGAGATATTATGAGTAAGGTACATGTCAATATATTGATAATGATTATTGAAAGGTGAATGATGTATACCATATTTCTTATCCCAGGGATGAAATATAATCGTTTAATATTAATTATTATATTTTGAGTACTAATGTGTGCCATGGCTACATATTAAGTTTACATGACTTCCGGGAGTAAATCAAATCTTAGGGAGGGAGGATGTAACCTCTCTAAACCTAGGCTAGTAAGATAGTATTTTAATGATTTATTTGATATATTATAATGAGGTTAGATATTGTTGATTTAGTGAAAGGTTATTATGATTAGTTATGATGATGCAAGTAATTGATATATATAGTAGCTAACTACAATCAGGATGTAGTATGTGCTTCGGCTATTTATATATGTATATGCATAGGTACTCAGTTGTGTGTATGCTACATGTACCAGGTACCGACTCCACCTGGCTTCATAGGTCTGAGCGTACCTTCCCTAATGGTGGTTACTGGAGGTAGTCACAGGCCAAACATCCCCTATCCTAGCCCATTGTACCTTGTTAGGGCAGTGTCTTCCTTGTTGATGTCCTCATCCGAGTACCTAATGGTAACTTCTAGAGCACCTTTCCGCTGTAAGTTCAGGTGCACCTTTCTCTTGTATGTGGGTTACCGATATGTTTTGTTGAGGCATTTTTGTTATGGTTTCATGAATCCTCTATATGCCTATTTATTTTGGTTGTTAGTGTTGATGCGTTTTCATTGGCGTCTTTTTGTGATTTTTAAATATGATATTTTAAATGGTTTTACCCATGAGATTTTAAAATCTGTTGTTTTAAATAATTTTTATTAATCATTCAAGAGAATGATTTATTAAATTCAAAAAATTTAAATGATTTACTAACCCTTTTGGGGAAGCCATGTGTATTTTAATGTTGCATTTTGTGAGTTTAATTAATTGTGTTGGGGAGCTTTAGAAGCTTGTTTAATTAAATGCCTTATTTTATGATTTGTTTTGGGGAGTTAGTGAAAAGGATTGGGAAGCCTTGTCTTTGAAGGAGATTCATTTTTGTTTTGCAGAAAAGTTATCTTTTAGGTAGGAAAATATTTAAAGGGGTATTTGGGGAGATATATTTTTGGATAAAAAGGAAAAAAAGGGAGAGCTTTTAGAAAAAAAAGAGAGGATTTTATTTTGGAAAGGAAGAATGAAATTTCTATTTTTGGCATGGGGAAGAAACCCTATGTTTTTGGTGATGGATTTGTGAGATTGTGAAAGTTTTCAGAGAAGAAAATTGTGGGCAGTAAATTATTGAAATCAGCCTGGTTGTTTTTGCTTATTGTCAGAATTTGGAGATGGGTCGTGCCTTCTCCTTTGAGAATATTCACCATTTTTACTTTTGGGAAATTTGAGTTAATTTTTTGTGGTCTTTTCATTGACACTTGGCTGGTAAACTCTCTTTCTTATCTGGGTTATTGTTGTCCCTTGAAAATTGAGGAATTCCTTTCTATTTATGTTTCGTATTGTTTGGAGAGAATGTTGGATGGTTTTATTTGGTTATTGTTGTTGTGTGGGGGTTGTTGTGTGACTCATTATGTTGATTTCCAAAAAATTAGAAATGGGTTATGAAAGAAATATGATTTGGGATTTTTCTGATTGCTTTTCTTTTTACCCAATTTGTGTGTAAAAAATAAAAATAAAAATAGTGTTTTCTATTGCTTATCTTTACCTTGTTGTTAAAAATGAAAATTGAGGGTGAAATTCATGTTGAGATGATAATACCTCAACTGGGTTTTCGCGAATTTAAAATCTGGGCACTTTTATTTTTCTGTGCTTTTTGCTTGCCTAGTTTGAAAAATGGCATTTTTTTCTGAATAACCCTTCATTCTAGCTCTAGAATAAAAAATAAAAGGTGGATTTTGACTTGAAATTCTGAAATCCGAACTGGGTCGGGCTTAGATTAGTGATTCGGGCAATTTCATTTTTGCCTAAATTTGTGCCCTCTTTCTAAATGGCATTTTTGTTTGCTGGTCTTTAATGTCTGATAAAAGTGTAAAATAAAATTGGATTCTATGTTGACACATTAAAACATGATCTAGGTCTTTGTCCAATTTTTAGTCTAGACACTTTTTTTTTTTCATGTTTTGCCCAACTTTGCTTTAAATGACGTTTTCCTATACAACACCTCATTATGGATTTGAAAATCAAAACTTCATGGTGGATTCCAACTTAAAATGCTAAAATATGAACTGGGTCGGGTTTAGAATTTTAAACCAGGCACTTGAATTTTTATGCCTCTGCCTCATGATTGTAATCAACTATTTCAGTGATTAGCAACAATGTTTAACTGATTTTAAAAGCTTTTGTGATGGATCTTAGTGGCTTTTCCATGTTTCATATTTGTTTTTAGATTCCTCATTTGGTTAAATGAGAAGGCTTATCCATCTGCAGGCATTGAGTTATTCATCTACAGGGTGTTGACTCAGGCATGTTTGATTTTTACCCATCCGTAGGAGAGACGTATTTGATTCCATGTGGTGCCATTCCTTCAAGCACACATGATGACATTTCACCTAGTTTGCACTTTCGTACCTATACCTCTATAGTCATGACTTGCACCCGACATGTCATTGTATCAACATTTGCTTATTGTGGTATTGGCATAATGCGTTGTATTTCATGTTTTCTCCTTGTCTGGCATGAGGGTTGGCCATTTGTTATCCTTGCCTTATTTGCTGCTTGGGCTTTCTGACTACCTCCAAGCACGGTGGGGTGGCCTCTTTTGAGTCCACATGGTAGGGAGGCATTTCCACCACCAGTGGGGATTGGTGTACATGTTTTAGAGTGTCAGTTGCAATTGTTCTCTCTTGTACCTATCTCCTCTATTGTAATTTATTCATGCTTATGTTTTGTACTCTTATATATATTCCTTTATGTATACTGTACTCTTGAAAGAGAAGATAAAATCATATAGATTAATGAGAAGTAATGAGATGTTTTATATTTGATTTATGAGTTTTGGTGTTGGTATCAAACTTGCTTATATTTTGATGATCGTAATGGCCTTTCTTCAATGTTTCTCCATGCAAAAATCATAGTTTTGGTTGTAGTTTACCTCCTTGTTATGGGCTACAAAGATTCCAGAGTAATGCTACCCTTTTTAATGCCTTGTGTTGCAGTTACAAAGGTTTCAGAGCATCGCAGCCATTGGTTAATGCCTTGTGTTGTGGTTGCTAAGGTTCTGGAGCATCACCACCCTTTTTTAAGGTGTTGTATTGCGGCTGCAAAAGTTCTAGAGCATCAATGCTTTCTATTTTCATCATTGTTGCTGCTGTTCAATTTCTAGAGTAGTGGCACCAAAGGTTTCGATGACGAGCTAGAAAGTTCTGATGCCAAGCTAGAAAGTTCTGAAGTTGAGCTGGGAAGTTTTGAAGCCAAGCTGGGAAGTTCTGACACCAAGCTAGAAAGTTCTGGAGCCAAGCTAGGAAGTTCTAGCACCGAGTTGGAAGTTCTAGCACTGAGCTGGAAGTTCTGGCACTGAGCTGGAAGTTCTGGCACCGAGTTGGAAAGTTCCAGCACTGAGATGGAAGTTCCGGAGTAGCTCTGCAAGTTCCGGAGCAGCGCTGTTAAGGTTCCAGAGCAGCACTGCTAAGGTTCTAGAGCATCTTCCCTAGAGCTCATATATTTGTTCTGTTTGGATTTTTTTCTCTAGAAGGTGGTTTAGTCCTCTCATTGGGGTTACGTTTGGCCATGCTTGGCTATGTTTGTGATTGTTATATTGTATTGTAACCTGTATTTTGTGTAAGTTATTCTTTATGTTTTAAAAAGAAAATTTATCTTGTCCTTTTTTGGCTCTTACCCTTTGAGGTTTGCGATGTGGGATGTTACAAATATGAACTAAGTACCTAATACTAATTTCACGTGTCTACATATACATGATTACCATAAAATCAATTTATATGTATTTATATATTTACAAAGATTTTCCTATAAAACCCCTCTTTTGTTATATATTTATTTCTTACTATTCATTTCCACTTCCTTCATTATAATATCATATACATATATGTGATTGGGGACATGTCTCTTACAAAATATGACTATTCCTACTAGGCCTAACTAGCCTTTTCCTCCACACTCTTTTTGTGTCCAATCATGATATTTAATTTGAAGGTTACTTTACCTCTCTAATATCCTCTAGCAATACTCACCTATTTTTTTCTACATAATAAAATACAATAAAATTCTAATGCATTTGACTTTAGATTAGAAAGAAGCAACTAAGTGATGACACATGTCTATTAAACACATTTCAGAATGTACATGTTAGAAATCTCAACCAAAAGAAAAAATCACATTGAATAATTTAAATTTTTATTCATTTAGTTATTCTAGTGAGAAAAATGAGATAGCTAACTTTGAATGCAACTATGAAGGCACAAAATTTTTGTTATCTTATACTAAATAGGTAAATGGACATATCAAATACTACCTTAATATCATGTGACTTTATTAATTTTGATCGAACTAACCAACTACAACACCATGACACTATTTCACTCAAACAAAAGTGTAGCAAATTTAGTGCTACTATAAATGAAATTACATGGATATAATAAAAAAAATCCTAGCTAGTGTAACCAAACTTGGAAATGAGGATAAATGGTAAATATCCACTAATTCAACTAACACAAACCCATTGGAGCCTCCCACTTGTGAATTCATTAACTAACATGAGAATTTCATTAAAATCACATACATTTACCTTTGTGTTATATGTACTATACTTTTCTATCACCCCAAATATTGAGAAAATTTATGTAGGTTACTTGGCTTTATCACCTAAGATGTATAGTCATGGATAGAAAACACCAAGTAAATATACAAGATCCTAATATAATTGTTTCACTATTTAAAATCATAAACTAAAACATTTCTCATCTGTGTAATCTTTAAAATGAAACTACTACCAAATAAATCAAGATCACCAACAAAATATGTTTTTCAAGTTGGTGACATATTATTAGTCCCTTTAGTATGTGGTCTCATGTAAGCATCTACATACCAATTCAAAAAACCAAATAATGCTTTTATTTCTTAATAGTATACCTACCCCATTGTCCCTTGTGGAATATTATGCCTCCCTTTTCATGGTTGTGGATTATAAAAATAATAGATTAAAATAGTTTAGCTTTATGATATTTCTTAGTTTTACATCTATTTTAAATTATTACTTCTTATTTTTCTAATCATATTGTAATTTGTTTATAATTTTTATTGTCATTTTTAATTATGCATAGAACAAATCTAATATTATAACAAAAAAATGTATGTAATGATTATATGATTCATTTTTCATTATGTTCATCCTTAAGCTTTTCACTCATGATTTTTTAAGCAAATAATATTATATAATCATTACAAAAAATCATATATTTAATTACTATAAGATAAGAGGCCCACTTAACACACTTTTAAATATTTATTATTATAATATTTTAAAAAAATATCAAATATTATAATGAATTATATGAAACCTTTTTTAAATTTAATTATATTATTCTATATTGAATGCATAATTGTTTTTCCTATCTAGGTGGAATTGTCACACATTTGTTGTTCTACCAGAGAATAAGGATGAAAATTTTTATATAGTGTCCATCCTATATTTTAGCAAGTCATATCCACAAGGTCTTGTAGTGTCCACTTTAATAGCACAAAATAAAAGGATTATCAATTATTGCAAAAGTGTTGTTATTCAAGTTAAGCAATATATTGGTAGTCGTGATACCCAAGTAGATTGAATTCAACATTTTGGAAGAAAGTGGGATCAATTTTCACAAAGAAAGAGAATTTTTGATCCAAAAGGAATTTTGGCTCCTAGTCAGAAAATATTTCCTAAAACAAGTTAATATAGATCTTATTGATATTTTTATGTATATTTATAAGAACTACCTACCAATCACACTTTTTATGAAGTGTAATACTTTTATTTCTAATAAAATCTACCTAGACACTATTTTTTTATTATTTTATTTAAAAAGTTAATATAGATCTTGCTACAATGCTTATGTATATTAATAAAAAATAAATGGAAATTATACCATTTGTGGAGTGTAATACTTCTATTTTTAATGTACTTCTACTTATAGACTATTTTTATCAAATTGAAGTATATATTACTAGCATTAGTCTTCAATAAAAAGGTTTTTGTGAGTGTAATATTTCATCTTTGTACTTGCATAATCAAATTTTATATTTAAATGATAAACTTATATGTGTAATTCATTAAAAAAAATATATTATACAATGCTTGAAGAACTAGCACATTGGACTCAATTTTGTATTCATTGGCCATATAATCCCTTTATAATTAACTAACACATTGAAAATAATGTGATCAATAATTATATTTGGTATATTTTATATGTAGATACATATCTATGTGCATATTGGATGATATATGTATATTGTATATCAGATATATGATCTATTTAAATATTATATAGTTCAACAATGAGATAATCAATGATAATTTCACATCTCTTCTACACTTAAAAATGATATATGATTATCTTATTTTTATTGATAAAATTTTATGTTTACCTATTGACCCATTACATATTTGAGAATAATCTCACATATACAAAATACTATAAATATAATGATGAAAGGTACTCCCCTTGCAAGCTAGAACAAAAAAAAACAACTAGATTTGCATAGCAAAAATGATCTTTATTACTAGAATGACATTACAGAGTTACATGCCATCTTATGGGAAAATTCTTACATTCATCTATTGAATGTAGATCCAAGTTACTTATATGTCGAAACTTCAACCTTCATTCTATGTTCACTGTCACCCTCGGGCTACTCCACCACATCTCTCCATCTCGGGCTATCTCACTATATAACATTCATTTCCTGCATGTCAGTCCAACCTTATAAGTATTATTCCTATTGTAGTACTTATCATCATCCAATGACCATCGAGCACAAGCCTTGAAAATTGTTTAACCAATAGTCTTATATTGATTCACAATGAAGATGTGTAATCAATGACTATCGTTCTGCTATGTGTCACCCTCTGGTTTGCTCGACCATCACTCATCCACTTTGCCATTGCACTGATCATTACCATTGGCCTATTTTTGGGACAAGATATCATGTCTTCTCAAAATATTAGGGTGATCCCACAATACTGGTTTACAATTTTTAGCCAAACTGGACACTGAACTAATTTTTTCTAGCTAAATCTTCACTTTCAGACACCTATAGTGGCTAAATCATGAGGAATTTGAAGATGATGAAAACTAGTGGTTTGTGACATTTTTTTTGTAGATTCTAAATATATTTGTTTCAAAAAATTTGGAATCATATTGTACTTTTTTTTCCATCTCCTTCGAAAACTAGCTTTTTTTAGTAAACATCATTTTTAAGGAGTGACACTCACCATATAACGCATAACCTTTTTTTCCATGAAAGATAAAATTCTATTTTTTTTAAATTTAGATTTGTAAATAAAATATATATTTCTTCTAATTGGTTTCATAGTGTTTATTGAATACTTTTTCCTTAATCAAGTTTTGAAGTCAAACCAATTACAATTCAAACATAGGTGGACTGTTTAACACAACTTTTTTCATATGCAACAAAATTCAATTTATTTATTTTTTTTGGATCAAGGACTTCAATATTTGGTGCAATCATATTTTTCAAGTTTTTTTTATAATATTCTATTTTTCCACATGTGCAAAACAAAGAGGTTGATTTTCGATGAAAAACCTACATTCACAAGAAATAAAAAATAAATTTAATAATAAAATTAAATTTAAGTAAAATTATAGTTTTTTGGAAGCTTATAATAAGGACTACATACTTAAAAAAAATAAAAAATAAATGAATTCATTTGATCCCCCAAAAGGTAAATCAAAAGTGGTTTTTTTATCAACATTTTGATAGGTGTAAAGGAGACTCCGTTATAGGTACGGTTTAAAACTAGTGGGGTTCTATCCAAGGGGGATTGGTCTAAGGTGGTTTGATCAAACCCTCTTCAATTGGAATCTTTTAAATGGAACTTTTCAAGGCTTAAATCATTATATTTTCTAAAAATATGTGATTTCAGCAAAAATTAGGATCTCCCAGAAAGTGTAAACCACTATTGTGGCAACACCCATTAATGTCCCCACAATACATCTTTTCATTATGTCAAGGCAACTTACTTCCACATCCTACCGATATTACCAAGTCCTCCCAATTTTGTTCATTGAAAGGCTTGATGGCCTATCGGGCTATCAAAGGGGCAACAAAAGTAGTCTCACTGATAAGAGAGCCTCCTACCTGTATTGCTCCATCAGAGGGACAAAGAATGATTTCCCACTGAAAATTGAATCTTCCACTAATGAAACCCAATCACTAAGTCACTAAAGATCAAAACTTAAGAACCTTTACTCAAAGGTTGTGGAGTTATTAAAAACCTGCAACTCACTGACATATGGCTATCGGGCTATCAATGGGACTTGAAGGAATGTTCCACCAATATTCCAAAGTCCTATTGAAAGTACGCCATCATCCCTTATTCGATCAAACAACACATAAAATGATGGAAGATTGTTCTTTCCCTAGATGCTCCTACATTAGACACTTGAGGTAATTCAAAAATGTTTTATGAGTTGAACTCATAAAAATTTGTAGACTTTGTTCTTATCTTAGATCCACCTATTCACCTTATCATGTTGAACACCCTTCTGAACTTGCTTTTGAAATTTAATGTCTTGACCTTCTTTCATTCTTCCTCTCTTCCATCGTATTTTAACAAATTCCACTTCCCACCAAGTTATACTATGAAATGTTGGAAAATCATAATCTTCAATTTTACCTCCTATAGAAAACTCATGCATTACATTTTTCCAAATTACTATTGTGACAATCATTTCATTTTCATTCTCCATTTTTTACTTGTGCTCCTCCTTTCCTATATCTTCTATAAAATAATTCTCAACTGCAATTTCAATGTCAAGATCACAATCAAAGTAATCATATTTTTCTTCTCTTTTGTATCCTTATCAATGTCAAGAATACAATCATAATATTCTTCTCGGTCATCCTACAATAGACGGTCATCAACTAGAAGGTCCTCAACTAAACCAAGATGTCCCTTCTCACCTTCATCCTTATTGGCCACTATAGTACTTTCAATCATCAAGTTACTCATGGATGTAATACCTTCATCTACACTAATATTATTATGCTCACACAAATTAGTAACGACATTTTCACAAAGAGCATATTTTACCTCTTCTTTATCCACCAAAACCTTTAGCCTACGCCTTTTGAAAGCAATCAACATCGCTGCAACTTGCATGAGAAAATCCTAATTTTCATCCTCATCCTCTTCAACTGACTATTTAGCTCCATTAATCAAGCACTTCCTAGCATTACTGCATACTTTCTCTTCTCCATTATTAAATGATTTCAGCTTATGCTTGATTCCATCTTTCGTGAAATGGTAGGTATTAGCATACCCATCATGCATTGCTTTCCTGTTGAACTGCCAAGGTCTACCTAACAACAAGTGGCAAACATCCATAGGCATAACATCACATAAAAATTCATCATGACAGTTACCAATCTTAAATCTTACTAGGCATTGTTCATGCACCAAAACCTTATGGTCATCTTGTAACCAATCAATTTTGTATGGATGTGGGTTCCTTCTTCTTTCTATCTACAACTTATTCACCATTTCTTCATAAACAAGATTATCAGTGCTACCACCATCAATAATCACATTACATACTTTACCTTCACATTTTCATTTTGTTCTAAACAAACTCTTCCTTTGCATTGGTTTATTATCTTCATGCAACAAGGTTTTCCTAGCCATCAAGGCTTCTCCTCCTTCAGCTTCTTTAGAATGTGAAGACTGCTCATCTTCATCTACATGGACAACTCAAGCATTGAAAATAGGTTCCTCAGAAACCTCTTCATGTTCCTCATCCAAATCTTCCTCTACCTCTCTCATTCTACTCATGAAACTTGTTTGATCTTTCGCCTCTTTCACCATTGTTCTCCTTAATATCTCTAATTTTTTTCTCATCCTCTTTTTGGTACACAACTTTTATTTTTCCCATTCTGCTTATACTCAAATTTTCTATTCAATATTTCTTCCACCTTTAATGCAAACTAATATGCATCCTCAATGGTGTAAATTCATACTAATGTCAATTCCTACTATATGCTTGGATTCAACCCATTAATGTAATGGGATACCTTCTCCTTGCTTGCTTAAGAATGTCTTATTCTAATTAGGATCTTATAGAATTCTTCTACATAATCCTTCACCATCCTTGTTCCTTGTCTCAGATTCTACATTGTCTTGAGTAGTTCCAATTCATAATGAACTCGAATAAATTGCTTCTTCATTTCTGACACCATTCTATCCCATCTATAAATTCTATCGTTCCCTTGTCTTCCTCTTTCTAGTCGAATCTCTTTCCACCAAATACTAGAATGGCCCTTTAACTTGGTCTTTGCAAACTTCACTCTGTGAGGATCTTCAATCTCCTCAAATTCAAAAAATTCTTCCATATCATTGATCCAATTGATTAGTTCTTCTAGATTTAAACTCCCATTAAAGGTTGAAACCTCCATCTTAGGTCTCTTCCCAATGCTAGATATCGCTCTCAGCAACCTCATTTCTATAGGATTAATCCGATCTTGCTCTTCCTCTTCTATTTGCTCTTTTTCTTCATCATCACTACCATCTCTTTCCTAATGTATTCCTCTCCCTCCTTGGACCTCTTCTTGCAAGGCTTGCATCTACCTTATGAGGGCTCTAGGTTCATCTCTGGGAAGATCCCTTCCTCTAGTACCTTTTCCTCTACCATGTTGGGCCATTCTTGGAGGCATTTTTTTGTTATCCCACACTCATAGTTCTTGTTGTAACTACCTCACATTTGATGCTCTATTATAAACTTAGGAACTCTTGCTTTGATACCACTGATGAAGGGTACTCCCCTTGCAAGCTAGAACAACGAAAAACAACCAAATTTGCACAAAAAAATGATATTTATTGTGGGAATGGCATTACAGAGTTACATGCCATCTCATTTGCAACTTCTTACATTCATCTACTAAATGCATGTATCTGAGTTACTTAGATGCCAAAACTTTAGCCTTCATTCTTTGTTCACCTTCACCCTTAGGCTACTCTGCCATGTCTCCCCCTCTAAGGCTATCTCACTATATAGCATTCCTTTCCTACATGTTGGCCCAAACTCATAAGGATTATCATTTTTGTAGTACCATTCATCACCTAATGACCGTCAATCACAAGCCTTGAAAATCATTTGACCAATAGCCTTACATTGATTCAAAACGAAGATGTGTAATAAATTACTATCATTCTGCTACATGTCACCCTCTAGTTTGCTCGACCATCGTTCATCCACTTTTCCATTCCATCAATCACTACCATCGGCCTATCAGTGGGACAAGATATCATGTCTGCCTAAAATATTAATGTCCCTATGATACATATTTTCATTCTATCAAGGGGACTTGCTTCCACATCATACCGATATTCCCAAGTCCTCCTGATGTCATTCGTTGATAGGCTTGATGGCTTGCTGAGCTATCAAAGGGGAAACAAAAGTAGTCCCACTAATAAGAGAGCCTCTTAATGACATTGCTCTATTGGAGGGACAAAGAATGACCTCCCACCGAAAAGTTAATCTATTACTGATGAAACCCAATTGCTAAGTTGCTAAAGATTGGAACTTAAGAACCTTTACTCAAATGTTGTGGAGTTATAGAAACCTGTGACTCACTAACATATGGCTATTACGTTATTGATGGGACTTGAATGATCATTCCACCGATATGCCATTGTCCTGCCAAAAGTACATGATCAACCCTTATTGGATCAAACAACATAGAAAATGATGCAGGATTGTTCTTGCCCCTAGATACTCCTGCATCATGTAACATATAAACATATACACATTTGTTATGTGTTTGATGTTGCATAAATCCCATTTAACAATTCAAATTCATATAACAAAAAAATATGTAGAACTTTGTGAATATCAATTAAAAGAAAAACTATAACTCATATCCAGGTATGTGCAAGATCATGATGGGCAAAAAATTGGTGATATGATGGGTATGTGTATGGTATGTGGCTGACAACTTTTTTTCTTACCCAAAATTAATGAATCAAAAAGGGTTTTTAAAGGATATTCTTAGTTTTCCACCAATATAAATTATGTTTTACTTTGAATTTAATAAATAATTATTATTCATTTTCTATTCGAATTACAACTAAAGTCCTATTTGATAGGTTGATTGAAAAACATCTTTAACTTTCAAAAGGTATCACATTTTTTTTAATCTAAAACATGGGTCAGATTCTATTCTTCGCATACTATAGGGGGTATGTGCAAGATCATGATGGGCCAAAAAGTGGCGATATGATGGGTATTTGTAGGCTGTGGCTAACAACTTTTTTTTTACCCTAAATTGATGAAATGAAAGGGGTTTTTAAAGGAGATTGTTAGCTTTCCACCAATATAAATTATGCTTTACTTTGAATTTAATAAATAAATATTATTCATTTTCTATTTGAATTACGACTAAAGTCATGATTGATAGGCTAATTGAAAAACATATATAGCTTTCAAACATTATCACATTTTTGGAATCCAAAACATGCATCACATTCTATGCTTCACATAATATAGGATTAAAAAAAGAAAAAATGAATTTCATGAAGTTTTGACCGAGTTAAGGTGGTCAGACATACGAGTTTTAATATTTTTTAAAAGTTGTAATAAAAAATTCATAATTAATTATTTACTCAGAAAAAAATCACAAAAAATATGCATCACATTTAGACATTAGTCCTATACTTATGTCTAAAATATTATAAAAAATATTATCATTTTATTGTGGTTAGGGTGGTCAAACAAACACCTACTTCTTATTTTTTCCTTGAAATTTAAGTACTACTACTTTGAAATTTCAAATATTCACCAAATAGATTTTTTTTCTATTAAAATAAACCTAGTAGTTTAGAAACTACATTCAGTTTGCTACAGATTCTATTCTTACATATTTTTGAAATAATATAGATACCTTATTCAAATTTTTACGTCAAGTTTCCTAACTCTGATTTTTCTAAATTTTTGCCACTTAAGGGCCTATTTTTTCCATGATGATCCTGCACATACCCTAGGATTAAAAAAATAAATTTCATGAATTTTGACCAAGTTAAGGTGGTTAGACATGCAAGTTTTTATATTTTTTAAAATTTGTAATAAAAATTTCATAATTAATTATTTAATTGGAAAAAAATTACAAAATATATGCATCACATTCATACATGAGTCCTCTACTTATATCTAAAATCTTATAAAAAAATTATCATTTTATTTTGGTTAGGGTGGTTAGACAGACCTACTTATTTTTTCATTGAAATTTAAGTACTATTGCATTGAAATTTCAAATTTTCACCAAATAGATTTAAAATAAATAAACAAACCTAGTAGTTTAGAAACTACATTCAATTTGCTACAAGTTCTATTCTTATATATTTTTGAAATAATATAGATAACTTATTCAATTTTTTATGTCAAGTTTTCTAACTATGATTTTTCTGAATTTTTTGCCACTTAAGGGCCTATTTTTTCCATGATGATCCTGCGATAATCCTGCACATGCCCATTCCTAAGGGTATGTATAGGATCATGATGGGCCAAAAAGTGGCAATACGATGGGTATGTGGCTAACGACTTTTTGTAACCCAAAATTAATGAAATGAAAAGGGTTTTTAAAGGAGATTCTTAGCTTTCCACCAATATAAATTATGCTTTACTTTGAATTTAATAAGTAATTATTATTCATTTTCTATTTGAATTACGACTAAAGTCTTGATTGATAGGATGATTGAAAAACATTTATAGCTTTCAAATGGTATCAAATTTTTTGAATCCAAAACATGCATCACATTCTATGCTTTGCATACTATAGGATTAAAAAGAAAAAAACTAATTTTATGAAGTTTTGACCAAGTTAAGCTGGTCAGACATACGAGTTTTTTATATTTCTAAAAGTTGTAATAAAAATTTTATAATTAATTATTTACGTGGAAAAAATTATAAAAAAATATGCATCACATCGGGACATGAGTCCTCTACTTATATCTAAAATCTTATAAAAAAATATTATCATTTTACTGTGGTTAGGGTGGTCAGACAGACACCTACTTATTTTTTCCCTAAAATTTAAGTACTACTGCATTGAAATTTCAAATTTTCACCAAATAGATTTTTTCTTTTTTAAAACAAACCTAGTAGTTTAGAAACTACATTCAATTTTCTGTAGATTCTATTCTAACATATTTTTGAAATAATATAGATAACTTATTTAAATTTTTGCATCAAGTTCCCTAACTTTTCTTTTCTGAGTTTTTTGCCACTTAAGGGCCTATTTTTTCCATGATGATCCTGCACATACAATTAACTTTTCTTCAAATAACCAATTAGACTAAATATCCTACCTAAATCATCACCAAGTAAGAAAAGCAACTAGAATTCATTCTCCAAACTCCCAATAAAAAATAAGTCCCAAGTCCCTCATATCTATAAGATGCCCAAAAATAACTAGCCATATTCTAAGTTTCTAATTTACTTAACAATTAATTTAATGTAAGTGTAGTAAATATTAGTATTGTGAACATCATAATATATCCTTACTTCCAATAATAATCTTTCTTAATAGCCACTTACTCTCTTATCCTTATACATCTTTTCCACCTACTACTACTACTAATAAATAATATTTATGGTTGATGATTTTAAGATATTCCCTTTCGTTCAAACAAGTATCTCTTTTATTTCTAGCTATATAGAAATCACTTCAAAATATTTTGTTGAAACTAACCATGATTAAAAAAATATTGAAGCTAAATTATTTCTATTTCTCATAAAAGTACATAATGACTAAAAATATTTAGTGTGGGTAATTGCATCGTTTATATATATATATATAAGTATAATACTAATTAAATTAATATTAACATATGTAAACAATTGTATTCTGATTAAAATGTGTAATTATTACTTTAGTCTATGTAAAAAATTTCATGACCTTAAAATATCATCACAATAGTATTTTTGATTAGGTAAATTAGTTTCGGAAAGACCAAAAACCTTCTAAATTAGATAGAAAATCAAATAATACACAAAATCCTAGAATTGAGGAAAACACAACTATATCTAAGGTAGAAAATAATAATGAATAAAATTACAACAAATTCATTAATTATGAAAGAGTAACTAGAGATCTAGATTTAACACTGGTGGACCCTATTACAAGTATAAATGTGAATGGTGGTATTTTCATTAATGTTTTCATTGATGTCAACACAATACAGGATCTTGCAGGTTGTGTGTGTATAGTTGAGATGCTTTAGAGATGTTGTGAGTACATGGAGCTATCTTTATGGTGTCATAGGTTTGTTGGCAGTGGGGTCAACATTGTGTTTATGTTCAGAATGTGCTTTGGTTTGTGCTCTGGATTTCTTCTGTATTGATCCTATTCTTGTGTGGATCTAAAATGTTTTTTATGTACATCATTTGGTGATATATCCTAGTTTGTAGTTGTTGGTTTGTTGAGGAGTGAAAGTTGTGTTCACTAGTCAGTGAACCAGTTGGTAGAGTTGTTTGTCTATAGACTGGACAAAATGTTTTTGCTTCATAGTCCTCTGCTGGTTTATTTTAGGTCTTGCAGATCTTGTAGAAGGCTTGTTAAGGTGGTGTCTATTTCCTCACAAATTTTTTCATGGTTTGGTGCTCCAGAAGGCGAGTTCCAAGGTTCCTATGTGTATCTATGAAGCCTAGATAGACTAATGGAGAGTGTTCTAAGTATGAATTATGTTGCAGCTAATGCAGATGAATCTGAAGGTATTTGAGATGTGTTCTGGTGTGTATTGAATCATTTTGCATGGTTTTCATGTTATTCTCTTGTTTGGGAAGTGTGTACTTCAAAGTTCATTTGTGTTTTCATTAGGTTTGACCAACCTGGTGTCTATAGTTCATACAATGGATAAGTATCGATTGAGGAAGTGTGTGATTGATCTGAGACATTGCTTTGGGTCTTGGTTAAATGTTTGTTTGGTCTGCTCTCATTCTCTTCCACCATGGGAATGTTGAGTTTTTGACCTATTTTAAATTTGTAAAATGAAGCATGTGTAGTTGACCTTGGAGAAAGTTTTGAAGGTTGAAAAATATATAAATACAAGTCAAGATGTGAAGAATTAAATCAATCAAGTAACAAAGAATTCCACAAGTGTGAGAATCAGAGTTGTGCGAAAGAGAATTGAGGCAATTGTACTTTAATGAGTTAGATTCTTGAAATCAATGAGTTGAGGGTTTCTACAATATTCTGATCTAGGCTACGAATGTGTGTAACTTGTTGTGGTGGATTTTTTTAGTTACCTTTTGTAATTATAGGCTCTGAGCCTCCCTTCTCGATAGTGAGTCATTTATGTAGGCAGTGAGCCTCCCTTCTGGATAGTGACTACTATCTATAGGTAGTGATCCTTGTATCTAGATAGTGAGTCCTATTTGGGCAGCGAGCCCTTAGCAATGAGCCTCTTTGTATTGGGTTGTTCAATTACTTTATATTGTGAGCTAATCCTCACTATGGTTTTTCCCTCATTCAGTTTTACACATAAATCTAGTGTTCATTGTGTTGATTTTGCTTTTTGTTATTTTCATTTCATGTTCACACTTAATAATAGCATAAAGTGGTTGTGAAGATTGATAAGTGTTTAAAATTTTTGATTGATTTTGGTGACAACTAATTCCCCAACCCCTCTTAGTTGTCTTGTGCCTTCCAACAATTAGTATTAGAGCTTTGGTTCTTAGAAGAAGAGCTTAACCGCCTGAGGTAGATCCAATGGTACATAAATTGGCAATCCTTAGGCTTGATGAAGCTAACTACAATGAATGGAAAGTGTAGATGATAGGTTACCTAATCTCTCTTAGTTACAAGACCTAGAAGGCTATTGAGATGAAGTATGTTGAACAAAGAAGTGGTCCTACTTCTACAAATGATATTTCTGCCTATGAGGAAAATGAAAAAGCAAGGTATGCAATTTACAATTCTTTATCTAAGACTAAGAGAACAAAAGTTATTTCCTTGGGCACTATTTATCAAGAAAGCTAATAGCTAAGCACACATATGAGAATCTAGAAAATGGATGAAGGTGATGATATTGCAAGCTATTTGCAAAGGGTTGATCTTGCAGAAAATGAAGTTAGAAATCAAGGGGATACTCTAGAAGATGAAGACATAATAGAGAAGATTCCAATGAGCTTACCAGAGAGTTACGGTGATAAGGTATCAGTCATTGAAGAAGTATATGATCCTAAGAAGTTTACTAAAGAACATTTATTTGGCACCATGACTGCATTTGAGATGAGGAAGTTTGGAAAGGAAAATGAGAAGGAAAAAACAACCTTTAAAGCTACAAAGATAGAAGATGATCTAGATAGTGATGATTTATATGACTTAGAAGAAAAATTTATAGGTTGAAGAAAGGTACTAGTAAGTACAAAGGTATGTTATCTTTTAAATGTTTCAATTGTTGAAATATTGGTCATTATGCTTCAACATGTCCAAGTAGAGCTACACATAAGAACATAGATCATAAAGACATGAAGGATAAGAAGTACAAGAAGTTGTATTATGTTAAAGAAGATTTTGAAATCTATGATGATGAATGCTTGTTTCTAGCCTTAGAGAATAAGTCTATGTCTTCTAACTCTGGAAGATGTGCAAGGGAAAGTGTCCAAAGAGTAAGAAGGATGAGATGGAAGGTACTCTAGTAACTACTTTTCATGCTAGATAGGATGAAGACTATTGGGTGATTGACAGTGGCTGCTCTAATCACATGACCAAAGATAAAAGTAAGCTCACTAAACTTGAAAAGTATGGTGGTGGTTTAGTCATGTTTGGAGATGATTTAGGAGAAAATATTGTTGGGAAAGGATCAATTAGCCTTGACGGAAAACACAGTACCAATGATTTCTATTATGTTAAAGGATTAAGGCATAATATTCTAAGTGTTGGAAAAATGTGTAGCAAAGGATTCAAGCTTGTGTTTCAGGACAACACTTTTGCAATTAGAAAAGGGTCTGGGACTATGGTTGCTGCAAGGAGAAGAACATAAGGAAACATCTACCAGCTTAAGGGTCTTGATGGTCACTGCCTTGTATCTCAAGTTAATGAAAGTTGGCTATGGAACTAGAGGATGGGACATGTAAACTTTGATAATATGATCAAGTTTAGTTCAAGAGAATTTTTCTGAGATCTGCCTAGAATCACAAAGCCTACCAATATTGTGTGCAAAAGATGTCAATTGGGAAAGTAAACAAGATGCAGTTTTAAAGGAAAGGAGCTATCATCTACTAGAATGTTGGAGTTGGTTTATATAGACCTTTGTGGCCCTACAAGAATAGGAATCCTTAATGGTGACAAGTATTTTATACTCTTGATTGATGATTACTCAAGAATGACATGGGTTACTTTTCTGAGAGAGAAAGCTCAAGCTTAGGATAGATTAAAAGTGTTCAAGGAAAGAGTACAAAATGAGGTAAACTTGAGAATCAAATGTTTAAGGTTTGATAGGGGTGGTGAATTCACTTCTAGTGAGTTTAATACATTTCATGAAGAACATGACATAGAGAGACATTTTTCTGCCCCTAGAACTCCTCAACAGAATGGAGTTGTTGAAAGAAAGAACTGAACTATGCAAGAGGTGGCAAGAACTACATGATAAAAGAAGAAAATGTACTTGATGTTAGAGAGAGGAAATCCACACTACTATTTACATTCTTAATAGAGTCAAGATTAGAGGTAACAACAAAAATACTCCTTATGAGTTATGGACTCATAAGATTCCTACTATAAATTACTTTAAGCTATTTGGAAGCAGATGTTACATTAAAAGATATTATGAGAACCTTGGAAAGTTTGGTGCTAGATGTGATGAAGGTATTTTTATTGGCTACTCCACTAATAGCAAAGCTTACATATTCTCCAATAAAAGAATAAGGAAGATTGTTGAGAGTGCAAATGTGAAAGTTGATGAAGACATGCATAGACCAGTTGAGATAAGTGAAGTTGAACTAGATGATCCTATCTGTGGAAAAATTCCAAAAGAGAATAAGGAGGAAGAAGAAGAAGAAGAACATATTGAAGAAGAAAAAACTTTGGAACCTGCTACTAAGACTCCTAAGTATATACAGAGAAATCATCTTGAAGAATAAATAATTGGAGATAAGAGTGAAGGTGTGCAGACAAGAAGCAAGGTAGTAGCTAAGGTAAATTTGTGTTTACTTTCAAAGATAGAACCTAAGTCTGTGAATGAAGCATGCAAAGATGAGAACTAGGTAAGAGAAATGAAAGAGGATTTGCAGTAAATAGAGAAGAATCAAACATGGGAACTATTTCTTAGACCAGTAAACAAGAATGTAATTGGTTCAAAGTGGGTGTTATGGAATAAGTTGAATGAGAATGGTGAGGTATTGAGAATTAAAGCAAGACTTGTATGTAAAGGATATTCACACATTGAAGGGATAGACTTCAAGGAGATATTTGCACCAGTAGCAAGAATGGAGGTTATTTAGATGTTTTAGGAATTTTTTTGCATATAAAGATTTCAAAGTATACCATATGAATGTCAAGTCTACATTCCTAAATGGTGAATTGGAAAATTTTTACATGGAACGACCATAAGGATTTTAGTTATCAAATAAATAGGATATGGTTTGCAAGTTGAAAAATCCATTGTATGGACTCAAATGGGCTCCGAAAGCATGGTATGTGAGATTGGATAGATATTTGACACAATTTTTCTTTTTGCAAAGGCTCTATAGACAAAAATCTCTACTTCAAGGTGGAAGGAAAAAAAATGTTTATAGTAGTTTTGTATGTTGATGATATCTTCTTTGGAGGAAATGAAGGTATGTGCAAAAGGTTTGTAGAGAAGATGCAAAAGGAATTTAAAATGTCTATGATATGTGAGTTGAATTTCTTCCTTGGACTTCAAGTAAATAAAATTGATAAGGGGATATTCATTTCACAATCCAAGTATGTCAAAGAGTTGTCGAAGAAGTTTGGAAATGATGACTCCAAACCAGTCTATACTCCTACGGTGACCAGATGCAAATTGAGTAAGAATGATGAATCTTTGAAAGTTGATCAGAGCTTGTATAGATCTATGGTTGGTAGAATGTTATATCTTACTATTACTAGACCAAATATCATGCATATAGTAGGTTTAGTTTCCATATTTCAAGCAAAACCTAAGGAGGCGCATGTTACAACTATGAAGAGGATACTTAGATATCTTAAAGGAACTCCAAATTATGGCCTATGGTATCCTAAGGATATTGATTTCAATTTGAGTGCTTTCACTGATGTTGATGGGGATGGTTGTGTGGATGACCAAAAGAGTGCAAGTGATGGAGCATTATTTCTTGGTGGAAGATTATTTTCATGGTTTAGCAAGAAACAAGATTCAGTTTCTTTATCCACTGCTGAAACTAAGTATATTGCAGCAGCATCTTGTTGCACACATGTGTTGTGGATGAAGAAAAAATTGAAGGATATAGGGGTGATATGTGATGATCCTATACCTATCCTCTGTGACAATACAAGTGCTATAAAAATTTCAAAGAATCTAGTAATGCATTCAATAGGAAAACACATATCTATCATATATCATTTCTTGATAGAAAAGGTGTTGGAGAATGAAGTCAAGTTGGAGTATGTGCCTACAAAGGATCAAATTGTAGATATATTTACTAAGACCCTTTTGAAGGATACTTTTGACTATCTCAAGGAGAAGTTGGGGGTCATTGTCCTTCCTTCCTTGAACTAGGTGCACATGGAGGTGCATCAATCCAATGAATCTACAAATTCTTCATTTTTCTAGACTGATGATTGGGTCTACTCTGTAGGGGGAGTAAAAAATTTCATTGTTGTAGTATGAAATAGGTGTACTCCTAAGGGGGAGTAATCGGAGATACTATAGTTCTTTTCCATTGATGTCAAAGGGGGAGAGAGTCTTGTGAAAAATAGTGGAAGAAAGGAGGAGAGAATGTCATGTGTAGGAAAAATTATGTATGTTGTCTAATCATAAAAAATAATAATAATAATAATAATAAAGGCGAGTGGAATGGATGATGTCTTTGATGGTTTTTCACATCATATTTTTCCATCAATGAAAAAGGGGAGATTGTTTCAAGTATAAATGTGAATGGTGGTGTTGTCATTAATGTTGTCATTGATGTCAACATAATACATGATGTTGCAGGTGTGCATGTATAGTTGAGATGCTTTAGAGATGTTGTGAGTACATGGAGCTATCTTTATGGTGTTGCAAGTGTGTTGGAAGTGAGGTAAAATTTGTGTATGTGCTCAAAATGTGCTCTAATTTGTGCTCTACTATGTGATTGAGAGATTGATTTGTGAAGATATTTCTTGCACCTTTGAACTATTGTCTTGGATATGCAATCTACTAAGTCCTTATACCTAGGAGAATCGGGAATACCCCTTAGAGGCCCCATCCATAGACACAAAATAAATATGGGAACAACTAGTTGGGGATGCTAGTTATTGATCGACCACCTCAAAAGTAGGAAAATGTAGCATTGAATTTGAAGGTGTAACAAGAGAAAAACAAACAAGTAATTGAGTAGTTATATAATAGTGGGTGGGATGCATGAATAGGATCTTATAATCGAAAGGATTGGCACTCTCTAGAATCACACCAACCACATGAGAAATCCCATAGAAAAACTAGCCTCATAAAAGAGGAACAAAAAAAGAAGACCCAACATCATGAGAAGACTCATCATCCTAAGAGGAGCCAATAACCTAAGAGTTAAAATAATTAATAGTCAATTATTCTTTGTGACAGTTCCCCCACAATGTATCATACCACTTTTATCAAGAAAGTGAAAAATTAGAAGTCAAGTGGTTGATTTGAAAATATCATCTACATCTCAATGGGAGACCTTCATAGTCAAGTGGTTGATTCCATTGACTATCCCCCACCATCAAAATAATATCCTCATGAACAACCTTGGAGATATTAGTTTCTACTAGAATTTTGGAAAATGTAGTATGCCATGTAGGAATTAGTAGAGTCAATCTTTTTCTTCAAATTAAAAATCTAGTTCAAGAATTTGACTTCACTTTTGACCGAAAAGTGGTACCCTTTTTCTTGAAATTAGAGTTTGTCATAATTGGGAAAAAAATTGAAGCACTTCTATGTATAATCTTAACATGGTGTATAAATAGTAAATACAATTTTTTTTCTAGGTTCAAAATTCTAGTTTATTCTAATATTAAAATGATAACAATTGGTTTTTTATAAGATCATGTACAAAACATACCTTTTTAAAAAAGCATGTTGAATGTAAAAATATGCATATGTATGACCCAAAATATAAGTATTAAAAAACTATTTATTAAAATAATTTTGTGGAAACATGCATATGATGTTGAAGTTTTGTCAAGATACTTTTTTTAGTTTTTTAGTAAAATACTATTTCTATTTTTATTTTTTACTTGGATTCAGGTGTTTTTTGAAAAATCCTCATGTACAATCAACATAAGTTGACCAAAATCAATTGTAGAATATTTTTTTTATCATATAGAGAATTATGTTTTGGATTGGTTAGAAATGAATTATTATTATTTTTTAAATCAAACTTACTAAAAAATAGCATGTTCATATATAATTTCATGTTTATGAGTATTTTTGTTTAAAAATTAATTATTCAATTAAAAAATGTGTTCAATGTTTTCAAAAAGTTATATAATTAAAAATTGGATAATTTTAGGGTTTCTTTCTATCCAAAATTTCTAAAAGATTCATTAGCCACATCAACAAACTCAATTCCTTCTAAAAATTATTAAATATTTATCTTTGAAAATTAATTAAGAAATAGAAAGTTATGTTAAAAAAATAAAAATATATATATGTGGAAACTAAAAATTATCATCTACAATGGATTTTAATTTCATCCAAAATTTCTTAATTTTTTAATTCAATGGACACTAAAATATGTTCCTCTTGAAAATAATTTCCCTCCAACTTTCCACCAAAAGTGGACTCAACTTATTTCACTTATTTAAATGACCAAAAGTATTTCCAATGGACTCATAGTAGGAATATTCCTATAATTGGAGATGAATATTCATAATCCAACCCCATACTAGTTGAACATTGAGAGGTTTAGAGAAGGGGTTAAAGGAGATAGACCAAGGCTTAATTGAGAGAGAGTGCTTTTCCCATATTGGCAATCTATTATAAATAACCAAACCTATTTTCTTTGAAGATGAGGAATTCACTATGAAGAATGATTTAGCATAATATTGAATCTTGATCTTACCATTGATGAAAGGCTCCCATGATTCCAAAACATTGGTAGTGTAGGTTAGGAAGAAAAGGCTACAAGTAGTTGAATTTATAGAATAGGCCTCAATAGAGATAAAATTATCTATTTTAACTTACTTCCTATCCAAAAACATCATAGGGGATGATTACGAATAGGTAAGGGGATATATTGTATATCATAGCAAAGGATGGGTTTGAATCATTGAATCATCTATGGTTGCATAGGACCACTAGGAATCCACCCTCGAAGGTTAAATTTTTTGTCCACCAACAAAATGACACCTAGGAGAATCCATATATGCTTGGAGATGACCTTTTAAGAACATTATTTCACTCTTTATATCTTAAAAATCCAAACTACTACCATGATGAAGGAGGTCATTGAACTATAGCCATTGTCAAATTCCTCATGGATAGATAGTGATGGATAAATATTTGTAACATGCAAGTTCAACATCTCATGGTAAAATGGTATTCACAAAAAAATTGGGAAACATGAGATACTTGAGATTGAATTTAATGGCTAGGGGAGATGCATTTCCCACACCCACACTTTCACAAATGCACACATTAGATTCATCTAGATGCACTGGTTGGAAATTACAAAGTATTAGAGTTTCTAGGGGGGGACTAAAGGGATAAGTGATATATGATTATAATTTTATGATGATTATTTTTAAATTTTCCTTTGTTGCACATAATGCTCTTATTGATGCATATATTTATTTGTCTAAATTACTCCTAGAAGGTTGATTATATCTCCTAATAAATTTATCTAGTATTTTGATGGAACACCTTGACCTACTAGTATGCCCTATAATTCCTTATATACTAGTTTATGTATTGTTATAAGCTTTAAACCTATAGAATTCCTTTCCCATTTATTATATTAAAAATAAAGGCTAGACTTATAATATTATATGTAAATTTATTGAAACTATGCTTCATTTCAAAATACTTCATGAGAATCATAATTTCAATCATAAATCAAACTCAAGGCATTCCACATATATTTAAAGGATTGGTATTCAAGCTTTCATTATTGCAAGAAATTCACCATGAATTTATTTTGAAGAGATTAATTTAGGAATTCTTAAATGTGAAGAGTTTATATTTTATTTTGTACAAAGAATCAAGAAATTCAGCCAAAGCATCAAGAGGTAACACAAAAAAAAAGTAAAGGTATCAAGAGTTGAAACCTTGAAAATTGTTGATCTATGTTTTGGGAGATAGAACAACCCATTTTCTTCAAGTTTCATTCAAGGAAGCCTTAAATATCTCAATATAGGGATGGAAATGAGGGAAAGAGATCTACAATAAGGTGCCCTATGGGTGTGATTAAAGACTAAAATGGGTTCACCACCAAGGAAAGGCTTGGAAAGAAAGAGATGGATGCAATGTCAAAACCTAACTATATGACATAGAATATGAAACTGAAATATAGAATAAAAAACTAAGAATGAGCAGAGGGGTACTTGGAAGAAATATGTAATCAAAACAAGCTTTGAAACCCTAAAATTCTATTGTTTGAAGCTCACTGTGACTCATACACTAGTCTAGGGGATTCAGTCCCAAACTAGGTTTCTACACAAAAACTAGTATCTCTCAATAACTAATTTGGATCTCCTAAAATATGGAAATAGGAAATACTAGGACTCATATTCCTAAGGTGGTGATTTAGTCCTAATAGTAGGGTTTGGCTAAAATTTTGGTATTCTCTAGTGATCTCCTATAGCTTCAATCATATCGGATCTTCAAGTCTAAAAGCTTGAATTATGGCCTTTAGGTGACTTTCCGTGAAGATAACAACCTTGAAAATTTTCTTCAATCTTGTAACTTTGTATTCAAAGGATTTGCAAGACCAAATCACCTAAATCTACAATCACACATGTAGAGAGAGGGGAAAACTTTTTGATTGTTATGGAATAGGGATTTACCTTGGTCACACCCCATTTAGGTAATTAAACCTTATGATAAAACAATGAAACATGAACATGAAACATAAAACATGAATAATGATACCTTGAATGATGTATTGAAATGTAAATTAGCAATCTAACATAAAGTGGACATGTAGAATATAGATCTTGATCTTAAATTGGATATGAAACAATGCATAACTTGGATCTTCAATGTTGCATCAACAACATTAGCTCAACAACATGCTTGATGCAATATGCCTTTGACATGTTGATGGATCTTGAATTGTTCTAGAAAATGATGAAGAAATCTACCCTTAAATGCATTAGAAATGTTCTTGAATACTCTGCGATGCTCTTGTGAAGTCTTAGGATGCTTGAATCTTGATTTCTTAGTATGATATTATGATTTCTTAGGTGAAATAATGATTTGAAACATTTTTTATAGAAGCAGCAAATCTAATTTCCCATATATTAGATCCCAAATGTCCATTCATGAAATTTGAATTCAAAACCCTAAAAAATCACTCAAAACCCTAAAAAGGGGCCAAATGGGACTCATATGCCCAAGGTTGCATATAGGTCCCATTTGTGTGGGACTCATATACCCAATTTGGTGTATGGGTCCCACGAGTGCTTTTTAGGTAGAGGAAATATGAGGGAGTTAGGCTATTAGGTGTATCTTTTGATTATGTCAAGATCTCAATTGAAATAAGCCTTGGGATCCAAAATAAAGGGGCTTAGGGGCCTATTAATAATGATTTTAAGGGTCATAAATGCAAGAGGTCCCAAAACTTAGTGTGAAGGTGTAAATAAATACACTTTACAACACTAAATTAAGGAAAACTTAGGTTTTTCTAGATTAAAAGGGCCCTAAACCTAATGTGAACATGAAAAACACATTACAACACTAGATCAAGGCAACATTAGGTTCATAATAATGTTAATCATTCAAAAATTAAGTCTAAAAAAGGGATGCTTTTTTCTCACTACATTTAGCCCCCACTTTAGTGAGAGGGGGAACTTGCTTGAAACTCACACTAAAGTAGACATTCAAGAGGGGTGCAGGTGTAACAATGTGTATGAAATAGGATGAAAAAGATAAAAGGAGGTGGCCAAGCCCCCATGATCCAAAATCCTACATCAAACTAGCATAAGCATGCAAAAGGGAACACATAAGATGTATGATATGCAATATCAAGATACACAAACATGCAATTTCAAAGACATAAAGAGGAAAGAAAACAAAGAAAAGGTGGATCAAGCTCCAACCATTCATCACACATGTTATGGATCATATCTAAGTGATTTTTTCTAAAACACATGCTCACTCTGAGGCAATGGAATTTTAGGTTGTATGTTGGGTGAGTATCCAAAAAGGGTGGCTTGCAAGTGGAACACCTTGTCCACTATGGAAACCAAATACATTCTAACAAGGGCTAGTATAACTTCAAGCCATCTAGTAGGTGAGCCCCTAGAGAGTTGAGACACATACACACACAGACAGTATGTGCCAACACACACAAGCAAGTGGCTATGGAAAAGCCATGCCTTATTTTGGCTCCCATATGTAAAACCATACCAAAGCTATACCTCTTGAAAAGGTGCCACACAACACAAAAATAGGATTCACAAGGCAAGAAAAGCTTTGTATGCTTGACAACCATGAACAAACAAGATGGCTCCATAGACAACCAAGGTGTGTAATGCAAGGTGGCCATATAATAGATATTGTAAGTGAAAAAGTACTATAAGGTATGTTCAAAGGGAGTTTGCTTAGTTCATGTAAGGTCTCTTCTTAGGGAACATCGTTCCTAATGTCTCCAAGAGAGGACAAGTCAAAGAAAATAAAGCTTTTGGAGGAAATCAAAACCAATGACACCACCAAGAAAAGGATGTGTCACAATAATAAAGAAAATCACACAATGAAACATGAATGTCCATGTAAGCCCCCACTTTAAAGTGGTTTCTAACACCATTGTTGTGAGCAATTTATTTAAAGTAGAAGAAGACATAAGATCTTATTTGGAATTCCCTATGCCAAGTCATATTTTCCTGAATGAAACTACATAATGAATAAGGGATTTCCCCCAAAATTTAATGCTAAAGATAGAAATAAAAGTACATCACATGTGAGCCAACTGAAGGCATGACATCCACATCCCAAGCTTTATCCTATATATACATGGAAGGTAGTAAACTAGCCAAAAGATACAATGATAAGTGTCATTTGAGGACAAGGCTACCGAACTCTTTTCCCCCACTTAGTGCAAGACAAGGATGAGTTGAAATCAAAATATGTATCAATTAGAGGAATAAGGTGCATCAACACAAGGAAGATCACCACAATCCTTAAGATGCTTAATTCAATTAATCAAAGCCTTACATTCATTAGTAGAATGACCATGAACTCTATGATATGCACAAAATTAACTCTTTTAGTAAAATTTATTTCATGTTCTTGGAGGGAGAGATATCAAACGACATTGGAGGAGTCTCGACAAGATTCTCTCTTGATAAATAGTAGAAAATATGCCTTTATTTTGCGATAAAGATATCTCTTTCTTAGTACAAGGTGTCATACTTGCACAAGACTCTTTAGATTGTGAGATTTTGTTCTCTTCTTTAAAGGAAGGTGTAAAATATAATGAATTCCAATCATTAGTATTTTGCTTGATGACATTGATATTAAGTGAAGATTTCTCTATTTGTTTTAAATGAAGATCACTAGTGTCTATCAATTTAGGATGCACTAATGTTAAGTTTGGCTTAGAAAAATCTTTTGTAATTTTGTTGACATTAAGTGAAGCCTTGCTTGTTTCTTTCAAGGGATAATAACCAAGACCATTAGTCATTCCTTTCATGCTAGACTCTATAGGGAAACAAATACCTTATTCTCTAGCATGACATCCTTTTCCACTATATCCAAGTTGTTTCAAAATTTCATAACCTTTTCCATAAATCTTTTTCATTTCTTTTAGATTCAGTGGTTGTTCATAGTCAAGTTCATAAATTTTTTATCTATATGCTACCTTTGAGATGGATGATTTTGAAGGGTCTTCTGAATTTTGTGTCAACATTACCACTTTTTCTTTTCCCTTTTCAAACTCTTTGTTTATGATCTTGTATTCACCCATGAATGTTGTGAAATCCAAGGAACCACAATCATCTTATAATAACTTCATGACTTCTTCAATATGTTTTTCTTTGTGTTTCTCTTGGACGGGTTCTACTTGTTTAGTTGGTGTCAATATTCTCAAAATATTTTCTTTATTTTTCTTAATGTTTAAAATACTATTTGGTTCAGGGTCAACTTTGAGTATGTGCACTCTATTGTTGTAGACACACTTCATTATATGATGAAAAGTAGAAGGCACCCAATTCATTTTTAGAATCCATGGTCTTCCTAAAAAAATATTATATGAAATATTGTGAGGCATAACATGGATTGGTGTATCTAATGTGGCCTTTCTAGCTATAATAGGAAAAATGATCACACAGAGAGGTTGTTTTCCTACATTGCCAAACCCCTGAATAGATAAAGAATCAAGTTGAATTATTGATTTATCCATGCCAAGTCTATCCAAAATGGTTACACTATAGACATTAAGAGTTAATCCATTATCAACAACTATTTTCTTTATCCCTGTTCTATTATATTGAACTATTATCATGAAAGCATCATTTTGCTTTTACACTTCCAAAGGAGGGAGCTCACTTTGGTGGAAAAAAATGTCAGCATTCATTCCTTGAATCATGGATGCTATGTTGTTTGGTTGTGCATTAGGGGGATATAAAAATTTTGTAAGGAAATTTAAATCATGTTAAGATAATGAAGGGAAGCTTGAATAAGATCCCATAAGGATATCTTAGGAGTATTCTTTAGTTGTTCAATGAGATCATATAACTTTCTACTATGTAAAGGAAAACAAGGGGGACTAGGAAAGATATGGTTAGGTGGTGGGAGGGATGTTGAAGGTGTTTTCTTGGTTGTGTATTTTTTCCAGTGTTATATGTATGAGCAACAATATTGTAACCCGGTTTCTATGACATATTATTTGTAGGTGGTTCAAGGATGAAGATAGGTTTATTTCGATTTTATGGTTGGTTTGAGGGTGGGTAAAGGATAAGTTCAGGTTTTTTTTGAGTTTGTGGTGTTGTGAGGGTGGGTAAAGAATTAGAGATTCTTAGGATGTCCCACAGGGTATGTAGGAGGTCCAATAATCAATGGGGATCTAACAAACACTTGTGCATTCATAACCTCAATAGTTTTTGGTTTTTTCTAATGATGGGGATTCTAGTGTCATCTTTTCACCATCATATAAGGAAGTCACATCACTATTGTTTAAAAGAAATGTGTCATTTTCTTGTGCCATTATATCCTCCCTAGTAGGAGAGTTTTTAAGAGAACTACAAACTAGATGTTCATGACATTGAGAAATTGGTTCTTCTTAAATGATTTCATCACAAGTAAGGGAGTTATCAATGGTTGGATTTTCTTGTTTATCAATGATGGGATTCTCTTGTTTAGTAATGTTTTCCCTAGGAGAAGAAAGACAAATATAACTCTCAAAACTCTAATTTTTTTACTGTCAAAAACAATAATATCTTCTTCACAACTAGGAGAAGAAAATGTGATTGTCATTATTATCCATAATTTCGTCCTTTTTTTCTAAGGGATAATTCTCCTATGCTATAATATCTACACTAGTAGGAGATATTTTAGGAAAGTGACAGAGAAGAGGTTCATCACATTTCATGGTTGGATTTTGTAAAGTAGCTTCATCATAAATAAGGGAAGCATCAATAGAAGACCAACTATGATTTTCATGCTTACTAATGATTGGAACCTTTTTCTAAAATAGATCTTCCCAAATGGTAGGATCATTAGGAAAGGGAGAAACAAGATTCTCATGACTCTCAATAAGTGTATATTCTAACATCAAACTATCTTCTTCGCATCTAGGAGAGATATTAGGAGAAGAAAAAAATTGATTGCCATCGTTGTCTACAATTACATCCTCATATCCTATAATTTCTTCCCAAGGGAGAGGAGGAGAGGGACAAGCAAGGTTTTCATGATTGTTAATGATTGTATCTTCTTTCACCAAGATACCATTGTCACAAATGGGAGAGGTATTGAGAGAAGGACAATTATGATTGTAATGATTGCATACATTTGCAACCTCTTATGCTATGAAATTTTTACAAATATGATAGATATTAGGAGGGTATACAACATGATTGTCAAAGGGTTTTTTTTTTCCCTATATTATGCTCATGAGTAGAGAAAATCAAATCATACAAGCCATCTGATACTTTATGAACACTAAAATCTTCGAAAAGAAAACATGCTAGCATGAAAAAGTAAGGTATCTAAATTATGCAATTCTTCTCAAATGTAAACAAATTTCCTAAAGATTTGAAAATATTTAATAATGAAATTATTTTTGAAATTCTTTAGAAATGACTATACTACATGGATTATTTGACCTAGATACCTAAAACAAAGTTCTTGAAACTTTTGAGACTAATACTGTAGGTTACCACCAAGCTTAAGAAGTAAAAAAATGAGGTTTTTAATGTTGTAAATGGTAGTTTTAGATATGATCTAGGACTAAATCACCCAGAGAGATGTATGAGTTCCAATTAGGATTTTTCAAGGATTCAAATGTTGATAAATAGTCAACATAAAATACCTAGAAATCAAGAAAAACTACCTGCACTAGGACTAAATCACCCATAGGGGTGTATGAGTCCTAGATTAGCATTTTTGCATTAATTTCAGAAATTTCTAAGTGAATTTTATGTTTTTTGGTTTGAATGATGTCTAGATTGAGTGAAATTATAGATTTCAAATGAAATTCAATGATGCAAGATGCAAAAATGCAACCTATATGCATTTTCACTAATGCAAGATTTAGAAACCCTAGATGGAAATTGACTAATGCAAGACCTATTGCAAAGTTAATGCAAGCTAGATCTAGGACTATGATACACTCCAAATCAGAAAAATAAGGTGTTCTAAAGGCTAGGATCAACAAAATGAAACCTCAAAAATTGTTGCTCTATGCTTTGGGAGATAGAACAACCACTTTTCTTCAAGTTTCATTCAAGGAAGCCTTAGAGATTTCAATCTATGGATGGAAATGAGGGAAAGAGATTTGCAATAAGGTGTCCTAGGGGTTTGATTAAAGACTAACAGGGGGTTTACCACCAAGTAAAGGCTTGGAAAGAAAGAGATGGATGCAATGTGAAAACCTAACTATATGACAAAATATGAAACTCAAATAAAAAATAATAGACTAAGAATGAGTAGAGGGGTACCTAGAAGAAAGATGTTATCAGAACAAGCTCTATAAACCTAAAATTATACTATTTTAAGCTCAATGGGACTTGTACACTAGCATATGTGATTTATTCCTAGACTAGGGTTTCTATGCAAAAACTAAAATCTCTTAATAACTGATCTGGGTCTCCTAAAATCTAGAAAAAGGAAGTACTCGGATGAGCATACTCCCAAGGTGGTGATTTAGTCCTAGTATTAGGGTTTGGGTGAAATTATGGTATTCTCTGGTGATATCCTATAGCTTCCCTCCTACCATATTTTTGAGTCTAAAAGCTTGAATTCTCGCATGTAGGTAACTTTTCGTGAAGATAACCTTGTGACAACCTTGATGACTTTCTTCAATCTTGTAACTTAGTATTCAAAGGATCTTGAAGATAAAATCTCCTAGATCTGGAATCACACATGTAGAGAGAGAGTAAAACATGTTGATTGTTAGGTAATAGGGGTTTTCCTTGATCAAACCCCTTTTAGGTAATTAAACCTTACGATGAAACAATGAAACATGAACATGAAACATAAAACATGAAAAATGATACCTTGATTGATGTCTTGAAATGGAAATCAACAATCTAGCACAATGGCAACATAGAATGTAGATATTGATCTTAAATTGGATATGAAACAATGCATAACTTGGATCTCCAATGCTACATCAACAACATTAGATCAACAACATGCTTGATGCACTATTCCTTTGACAAGATGATGGATTTTGAAATGCTGCAATAAATGATGAAGAATTTTTCCCTTGAATGACTTAGAAATGCTCTTGAATACTCTATGATGCTCTTGTGAATTCTTAGGATGCTTGAATCTTGATTTCTTAGTTTTATATTATGATTGCTTAGGTGAAATAATGATTTGAAACCTTGTTTATATAGGCACTCCATCTAATTTACCATTTATTAGATCCCAAATACCAAGATTCATGAAATTTGAATTCAAACCCATGATTTCCTACTCAAAACCCTAAAAAGGTGCCAAATGAAACTCATACACCCAAGGTGGTGTATATATACCATTTGGGTGGGACTTATACACCCAAGGTGGCGTATGGGTCCCACCAAGGCTTTTTAGGTAGAGGAAATGTCATGGAGTTAGGATATTAGGTTTATTTTTTTATTATGTTGAGATCTCAATTGAAATAACCCTTGGGATCCAAAATAAAGGGTCTTAGGGGCCTATTAATGATGATTTTAAGGGTCATAAATGCAAGAGGGCCCAAAAATTAATGTGAAGTTGTAAATAAATACACTTTACAACACTAAATTAAGGAAAAATTAGGTCTATTTAGCTAAAAGGGCCCTAAACCTAATGTGAACATGTAAAGCACATTACAACACTAGATCAAGTAAATGTTAGGTTCATTTTAATGTTAATCATTCCCAAGTTAAGTTTGAAAAAGGGCTAATTTTTCCTACACTACAAGAGGAAAGCCAATTTCTACTATTGTTGTTAAGTTTGATAAATAAATATATCTATTTTTAAATTAATATTTATTTGAAACATTGGGTTTGAAGTCTAATATTTTATTACAATGTAGTAAAGTATTTTAAATTGGGTAATTTCATTAAAAATTCCATTTTAAAATGTAATCTAGTTGGTCTTTCCAATTTTAATGTCAATTATTTTTATATGTAATCATTTTCATTAAAAAACTTCCAATATTTCTATCCTAAGAAGAAATTGTATGTTTTATTGGAATTTATTTTGTAACATAGGTCTCAAGGCCTTTTAGATATTTAATCTTTTCCCTACATTACCATTTATGTCTAAAATTAAGATAATGTTTGTATTTTAAGTGGTTACATGAAGTTATAATCTTTTACTATCTAAAATAATATTTTAGTATGAATACTTTATATTTTATATTTTTTTATATGAGTGCATAATAATCCGTGTAATTTTTCTCAAGCTAAATTTCAATAAAGAATCTAATAAAATGTCACTATATAGTATAAATATTAATATTAAGTGTTATACCTTAGTAAGAAATAACAGTATGCAAAGGGGCTCATTATATTTTTTAATTAGTAGAAAAAACAAGTTTTTAAGTGGCCTAGAACCCTTTATATCAAAATGCTACACAAAAAGGATAAACACATCCAACCAACAACCAAAAAATAGGAAACAAAAGCTAAAACAAACACCAACAAGCTAATTTATACTATTGAAGGTATCAACAACCTCTAACTCTTGGTTGTAATGCAGGTTGACCAAGTCCAGTATCTCATTCTTCTCCTCTTCAAAAGAAATATTTTTACTACCATGGATTCTATAACTAGGCCCCTTTGCTTCATCAAACATTTATTTTTTCTCTCTTTTTTATTTTGTAACCTCCTATTTATTTTTTATATTATATGGGACTACTCTTGTTATATGTTCCTCCCTTAGCTCCTTAAGCTTCTTCATGAGGATCCTATTAAACCTCAACACTATTCTCAATCAATCATTAACTTATCTTTGGGAGATTCTCCATATTTGTATTAATCTCTTGAAGTTCCTTTTCCATTTCCAGTATTTGGCTCTCATAATCCTTTTTGAAAATAATTATAGCTTCCTCAACAACATCCAACCTGGTCTACATCTCCCTATTTCAAAACCTAGAGTGGTTCCTCACCTCATTAGAAACTTTTTCTTGCAAACCTATAACTTTGAAATTTATTTTATTAAAATCTAATAAGAACCATTTGACCAATTTTAAATAATTAGCCACTCAATCAGGCCCTTGCTAAGCCTAAGATATCATATATTTCATCTTTGTTAGCATGTAGGTAAGAAAAAACATGAGATCAGGGGGGAATATTAGCATCATCTATTTTTTGTTTGGTAGGATGTTTCATGGGGTCTAGACCATGGATTTCTCCTTTCATTTTTGAACCTCTTCTTGTCTAGGCTTTGATTTTTTTTTTCCCCTTCTTTTCACTTTGACTCCCACCTCCTCATCCCTAATTTTATATCTAATTTACCATGAAATAGCCTTATTAGTTTTATTTTTTGGAGATATCTTCTTTCCAAGAACCTTTCTTTTATTTTTCTCTTCACCATAAGGGGATTCAAAGATAACACTTCAAGAAAGTCATCCCCTTCTTCCTCATCTTTCCACTCTTCATCATCATCATCTTCCAAGGAATAAAAACTCATGTTGAAGTAGTGAGTTCTACCATTCACTTTGGTTTTTTCTTGGAAATATCCTTCCCCTTATTATTCAACATCTAGTGATCTATATCTTAACATATCCCATGATTATAAGGACTAAACCATCATGCAAAGCAGTGATATTAAGGTTCTTTAAAATGATTTAGAAAAATAAAATGAACACCCAAGATATCCATGTACCTTCCATAAAAAGTAATGTAGCACATGATAACCTCCACAATCTTAGTTGAGATCGGTTTTATAGAGATCCTATAATAGCCCCATGAGGACAAATTCATCATCTTATCTCATTCATTTCCCTTAATGAATTCATTAAGGATTTCATCGTTAGCTTTCCTATAATGGAAGAATTTTATTCCCTACATCGAAAACCTAGTTATCTTCACAATTACCTATATTATTTTAAACTCCTTACCATTCATAGTAAAAAATTCTAATTTCTAGCCTTTGATGAACAAATTAGAGGCTTTAGGATCATGCCCATGTAGTCTTTTCATTTAGGGGTCAAACCACCTCCTCAAAAATTTGCCACACCTCAGGCTTCCTATAGAACTAATCACATGATAGAGGCTCCAAATGGATTGTATCTCCTCCCATGGTCATAGAAATTCTCTTGGTTTGTAAATCCAAAATATTATCCCTAAACTCTAGAAAAACCAAAAGGGAAAAAAGAACCTTTTACTATGTAGAAAGCATATGAGATTTCAAAGAATAATTAACTCCACTCCCATCCTCTAAATTTTTTCATGCTAATAATAATTATTTAGAATGGTTAGAGATTTAATTGGTACTATTTTCACATAAAACTACAACCTACTGAACAAGAGTTTAGTGTTCTAATGAAACAACGGAAATAACCTCAAGGTGTGGGACTTTGCACGAATGGGGTTGATTCTCCAGAGAAGTATGACTTACTCTTCTAAACTAAGTGCAGATGTGTTGATCTAACCCAACGCATGAAATTGACTACTACCCTAATCTAACAAGTAATAGGGGAAAATGGATAGAAGGAGAACATGAAAATTAAAGAAATGTGATGCATCGAATTTAGATTATGTTCCTTTCTACTTCAGAATAGCATAATATGTCAAAGAAACAACTAAAACACCCACTCAGATATGAAGGTAAATGAATTTTACTCAAACATGCAAGAGGTAATGGTGATAATAGTTGAATTTTATTGACATAAAGATTGAAGTAACCTTTACAATGGCTGAATGCAAGAGTTGTAGGTTTGAAAAAGAAAAAAGCCAAAGGATCAAGAGGAAGAATCCTTAACTGAATACAAACATTTCATTTATAGTTCAGGCATAACTAAAGTTTCAATTCAAATCCCTAACCCTGAGTTAACTAGGGTTACAAAAAGATGAACACCAATTAGGTCTGAAAAGATCTGAAATACACCCATAATAGAGCAACCTCCAAGCCATAAAGGCTCTGAAATATTCAGCACATCCTAAGATGATGAATGTCATGAATGTAGGGATGGGAACCTGCAAATTCTACAACAAAATTTGTGTGAATATACCCTAATAGAATAATATGGCTTCCACAACACATCAAGGAGTAATGGTGCCACCCATAAATAAAAAGTAGCATTGAAAAGGTTTAAAAAATTGATCCAAGTTGATCAGATTTGATTTGGTAGCTAAGAATGTCGTTGGATAATAAATTTTGTAAATCTACCACAAACAGGTGTAATTTACCATTGATGTTTGAATACTAGCCATCAGATCAAGCATGAGTGGCCAAGATCAGATTCCCAATGAAACTTTAAAAAATGGCCATTGATCGCATGAAAATTATGATCAAAAACTATTGTATAGCCTTAATACAATGCCAAGATGACCATTAGATCATCCTCTATTAAATTTGTGTCATTGATACCATACAAATCAAACCAAGACCTTGAGCCCAGCATGACACATGTCACCTACCTGCTAGCCCTCTAATATTTGCATGTTTTAGATCTATGGTCACGAGCTAATGGGAAATGACCCATATCAACCCAATGATCACCAACATGCATCCTCTTTAACCACTTACCCAATGGTCATAATGTGTATCCTTCTTTAGCAATAGATGGTTGAGGTTAGAACATGTTGATGAACCATTTTTCATGTGCTTTAACATCCTTTGGTAGCCCATTTTTTAACTCTCCATATTTACTAAGAAAAAAATCATTAAATATTTCTATGCCTCAAATAGTTTAGTGGATGAAGATGATGATGCTACATGGCACATTCTTTCTATCCCTCCAAAAGCCAAAATCTGATAGTGGGTCCCCCACAAGCTAGTGGGGAATGACTGAGATTCCTTTTTCAGAACATATCTTAACTATTGATTGGGTTGCCCTTGGTCATGAACACCTTTAAACAATGGTAGGTCCCAATAGACACTCAAATTATCCTCATTGAAATCATGAACATGATTCTAATTCACTAATTTTGATTCTTCCTTGACCACTTCTTTACTAATCATTTAACTGAATAATATTTATTTAATTAAATTCATTAAGTTTCCTCCTTAATCAGATAATACAATTTATCATATTATTTCATCAAAATTCCTCTGTTATTAAATAAATCAAATTTATTTAATTAAATCCTAATGTTCTTCATTTAATTAAATAAACCAACTTTATTTAATTAAATCCTAATGTTCTTAATTTAATTGAATAAATCATTCTATTTAATTAAATTACTAATCTCCCAACTATCCTATCATTTGATTTAAATAAATCTAAATATCTAAATCAAATGTCAAATCAAACTAGCTTCATCTAAGTTAATTAATCCTAATTAACTTCTAACACTAATTCCCATTCCTCTAACTTTTGCAAGTTGCACATGTAAATCAATTTATTTGATTTATTAATTCCTCCTATTTTCATTCAAATGTGGCATATTCTTAGAATATTCCACTTATTTGAATTCTCCCTCCCAAAGGACTTTTGTCCTCCAACTTGGTATTAAAGGCTCTTATATGTCATCTCCTTGAGCCAACTTGGCATTAATTCCTCTTACATCCCCTCTTGCACAAGTCACTTCTTCAAATTCAAATTCTACCTACATGCATTTAACATGAACATTGTTCAAAATATGCTTTACTCTCCTTCATTAGCATATTGAAAAGTGGCACAATGCCATTGGTTCAAATTTTAATCCCACATTCATCCTATTCCTCATTCTTCAGCTCTTCTTCATTATAAATAGAGGCCTTCTCTATTGATTTGGCATCCATGATCCATGTAAGATCATTATACTCATTTGAATCCACAATAATTCACAAGTTTATGCAAGGTTATTATAGTAATTTTGAATCCAGAGTATTCATTTTCATCCACATTTCATCCATGATAGCTTAGAATTTCATCATTTATAGCAAGGTTATTGGAATTTTGCATCAAGGAGCACACAATCATCATCAAGCTTATCAAGGAATTGAGAAAAGGATTCTTTCCACATCAAAAAAGCACCAATTCTCCCATGGGATGTTGGCTTGAGCATTTTGAATAAGATTTAATTAGTTTTTATTTTATATTTTACCTTGTTTTCTTGTTCTTTTGTTTGAATGAATTTCATGGGGAATGTTCAGTTAAAACTTGTTTGAGGACTATTTTTTTCTTGTTTTCCATGTTTGAGCAAGTTTAGGAAAATAATTCCACATTTGGTGCTAGAAGGAGGGAACAAATCTCAAAATTAACACATTTTCTTGGTCAAATCCACTATTTTCTCTTTTCTATTTATTCTCAGGATACAACACTGAAGAAGACAAAAAGAGATGTTATCAGTCCAACATCACTATATAGTGATGTTTCCTTTGCAACGAAAGGGTGACACTGCATTAATTTTTCAGAGGGCTGGGTCATTCAAATTTTAGAAGGCAACACTTGTCAACATAGCAGGGCAATTGTGGTCTCTATTTTTCCACAGAGCAACACTGGTTGCCATAGAGCGACGCTGGGTTGGGATAAAGGGTCAATTTTCAAATTTACTCTAACATGTGCTCTCTCTTTTTATCTAATTTTACCATTGACATATTTTGTGGCTCTTTTTTCTATAAAATAACCAAGTTTTGTAGGTTGAAGTGACCAAGAAAGAAAAGGAGGAAACAAATGAGAATATTTTCTTATGGCATTATTTCACGAATGTAACAAGTGTTTTTAAACACTATGGGAACACCTATAACCCAATCTTTGGAAATCTTGCTATCTTTTAGTTTAGGAATCAACTACATTTTGTTTGGGTTTTAAAAAGAACATATAAAAGATTTCTTTTTCTCAATGTTGGTTAAGAACTTGAACCTTAGAAACTCACTAGATTTTATTTTGGGTTTTAAAAATTGAACAAGCAACTTCAAACACTTGATTTTGGTGCTATAAAAAGAACTCGCTACTATCTTTGTGGATTTAAAATGAACATGTTCTTATCTTGTTTTGTAATCTTTTTTACAAACCAATACCATCAAAATGTGTATGCACTTCTCTTGAGCTTCACGACAATCTTAAGAATCAAAATATTTTTTGTGATATTAGGCTATCTGAAAGATTGCCTCCACATTTTGAATTTGGGCTCTTAAAAATTGAACAAATCTTGCTAGTGTGAGACAAGTATATTGCATGTGTTCTCTCTTTGTTCACACAAACAAATATTGATCAAACTACAGATGTACTTACTCACTTTTGTTTACCTTTAGAGGGTCTTCCTTGGTGGGAAAAATTACACAACCCAAGGGAATGGACCAAGCGGTAATGAGTGTAAGCCAAGCTCTTCCAAACCATTATATAAATTTGTGGTTGTGATGAAAATCATAAATAATGGGAAGCGGTGCATGATAAATCTCCCCCAATGTCTTTATGATGCATAAAGCCCTTGTTCTAAGGGTTGGGAGATTTATCACAAGGATTTTATCATTGCACCCCCTAAACTGGATGCCCTTACTACAAACCTTTGTTTAGAATCCAAAATCCCACTATTTGTTGGTGTCGGGAGGTCAAACCTCTGGAATCATCCCACATACTTGTGATTCTTTGTAGAAATGAAAATTTCATCATGGGAGATTCATGAGAACTGAAGCTTTGTTAACCCATAGAACTAAGTGTCGTGGAGGGGAGCCAGTGTGGTCAAACTTCTAATCATCCACTCTAAATAAGTGTAGTTGGATTTATCCAAGTGGGAATTCAATAAATATTTTACATTCCATCCTAGAATTGTGCAATTTTGAGTTAGTTAAACACATTTTTTGGATCCAAAATCTTGAAAACAAACATTCAACAATGGTCATCTAACTTGAAACCCTTTAGTAGATGCAAATACATTTGAAAAATCCAAGTGCTATTGTGTGTCCCTAGGGATTTCATCCTTAGAGTCTTCTAAGTATTTGGGTTTATATCTTAATTTTATCTCTAAAGTTAACATTTGGGAACTATTGCCTTGATTCTCTTTATTTCCACATAATGGACCTTATGGGATGAAAAGAAATTGAGACATTAGACATTTAGTTCAAAAGCTAAGCAAGAAAGTGTTTGTGGTAAAATGATATCCATTAAGCAAAGATAAAATACAAATTGAACCCCACACATGTGTTTGTTGAAATCATTTCCCACAAGATCAAAATTCCAAAACAAAATTCTATCAATTGTCACAAATATCTTAGTCCAATAAATCTCAAGAAACATCAATCTATGCTTTATCAAGTTATGGAAATATTGTTCTATAACTTTTACAAATGTGCTTCAAAGGAAAATCCCAACTTGTACTCATTCTATTATTGTCAAAATCCAAGTCTTTTTCAACGTTTTGAGTATCTCACTTTGTAGGGTTAACAAGTTTTTGGAAGTATAGCATATTGTTCAATACCTAGGAATTGTAAACAAAATTCTCTCTAAGTTCACTTAGGATCAAAATCAACAATCTCATCCATCCTCAAACATCAATCAAAATCCATCTCACAAATAAGTCTTAAAAATCTTGGAAAAATCCTTCCTACTAAACCTTTGGAAAATCCTCTAAATCCAATCAAAATCATCTTGTTTGACTAAGTGTGTGTGGATGTATCCTTCTTTATACACTTAGTAAAAATTATCATCTTGTGGAAAAGTTTATTCCAAGACAACATCTAACTTCTTGAGTTTATGAGTACATTATCAAATCCAAAATCCAAAATGCAAAATTGCTAAAGTCTAGTATCTCCTTCAAGGTTTCTTAAGATTTCAATCATTCAAATCATCCATATTTCATTATTTCATCACCACCCTTTGATCCTTAACATCTTAGAATTTATTTTTTGTACCTAAAGTTGAGACCAATGTAAGGAGTTAGAGGTTCACCTCCCATATTCCTAAAAATTGATCCTTATTTTATGGTCCAAACTAGATCTCAACATAAGAAGAACATGGAAAAAAACAAAGGAACATCCACTTCAAGTGACTTGATTCAAGTTGCACCTGAAATCAACCCCATCAGATCTACCAATCCCCCACCCAACCTTCCTCAACTTCCATAAGATCTTCAAGAGGGAGGTTTCCAAGTGGAGGATATCACCAATAATTTCCTAGGAATGACTCAATGAAATCATAGAAATGGTCCAAAATCCTAAAAATCACAAAATTGTCAACACAATTATGAGACTTAATCTGTCATAATACATGTTGGAATTGGCTAAAGACGGGACTAAACTCCCTTCTTATTATGATGTAAGCAGTATTATGGAGAAACCTCATGGGATTATGCTACCAGACTCATTCACACCTTCCTTCCAAAGTATCATTCAACCCATCCCACAACCAATTTCATCTCATGCTACAAGTCAACCCATAGTTACCAAGGGGATTTCATTGCTTCATGCTATTCAAACACATCCCCTTGTAAAAAATCAAGACTTGGATGCAACCACCATCTTGGTTCAATACACCCCTCAAGATCTAAAACACCCATACATTTTGCTTGTCTTTCATGACACCAACAATTCATCCACCTTCTCCACAAAACCAACATATTCCCTTAACACACAAGTCTCTCCCCCCATGACTTCACAAGGACAAGGGGGAATATTTGGACAAGGGGGAATTTGTGATCCCTCATCATCACTTTCTCAAGGAAACACAACACCCATATTCCCACCATTTCCCCCTCTACCATTGACATCCACACTAATTCTTGGTTTAGGGAAACCCCCTTTACCAATCCTCAATCAACCAAATAAAATAAATCCTCTAGTCATGAATCAAATCAACATACCAAATCCTCTGATCATGCCACCGATATTGCAAAACTAAGTGCCACCAATCCAAACAACACAATCAATCATTGCACCATCTATAAATGTGGTCTCCCAAGGACCTAACATATCCACCACACCATCTACCACACAACCACCTATCATCAATCCAACAACACCTCAATATCCACCTCAACAATCCCTCATCACAACATCTCATACCATTCAAAATCATTCACCTCCACCACCAAAACCAAACATGGAAAACCAATACAGCATCACACTACAAGTTGCCCAACAAGCCTATCAAAAGGTATTTCAACAATTTCAAAATCAACAAGCTACTCAAGCTGCATAGCTAGCTGCCCAACAAGCACAAGCACAACAAGCCATGCAACAGGCACAATAGGCTACCCAATCCCAAGCTTTATTGCAACAACAACAAGCAACACAAGTTGCATAAGCAACAGAAGCAGCACAAGCCACATAGGCCGCCCAAGTTGCACAAGTTTCTCAACAAGATCAAGCTCAGGCACAAGCTCAATATCATGCACAACAAGCTCAACCAAAAGCACAATATCAAGCACAACAATAAGAAACTCAATAGCAAGCCTATCAACAAGCTTTGCAGCAATACCAAGTGCAATAAGAAGCAGCTTGAAATTACTATCCCAACAAAAATCATTGTTGGCATAACAACAACAAGCCCAACAACAAGCATTATTAGCACAATAGCAGCAAGACCAACAACAAGGTTGTTGGCACAACAACAATTGTAGGCATAAAAACAAGCATTGGTCATGCAAGAAATTTTGCAACAACCTCCCATGAACACCAAAAACAACCCACCCATTACTCAAACAATCAAACCCTATCAAAACCCATTCATCCCACCACCCAATCCACAAAATTATGTGTTTGCACAAATCAAATTGCTAGAACAAGTTATATACCTCCAATCAGGGAAGTAAATGAAAACACCAAGAAATTTGTGCCCTTATCCATTCGATATAAGCATTGTGATGGTTCCATTCCAAAAAGGATTTGAGATACCCAAATTTGACAAATATCGTGGGACAGGTAATCCTAAAGATCACAACAGGGAATTCCAACTACATTGTATGGAAGTTACATATGACAACACTTATCTAATGTAGCTATTCCCTTGGAGTCTAGATAGACTGGTGATGGAATAGTTCTCTCGTCTTCCTCTCAGAATCAAAAAGTTCCAAGAAATTGTGGGCGCATTCATACAAAACTACACATTCAACATTGGCATGGACGTAAGTCTAGAATAAATATTCACTTTCAAATAAGCTAAGGGGGAAACATTCACATCCTTCTTACAATAATGGTGATCCAAGGTCAACAGGAGCAAGTGGACTATGCCAAATGAACAACAAATTTGTACTATCATCGCTAATCTTGAAGGAACCTTGTCCTTCCATCTAAAAATGCAATGCATCACCACATATGACCAGTTGATCCCTAAGGCGCTCAACATTGAAAGAGCCCTTATCACACAAGAGGGGACACCTACTTATCAAGAAAACCACCCATCAACTAGTTATAATGGAAAACCTCACACATGGTAAAAGAGCAAGAATGTCACTAATGATGGTGTGGTTGACATCAAATTTGTTTTCAGTGCCCCAAGGAAAAACACACAACCATATCAACAACTACAAGTCAACAACCGAAACAACACACAAGAAAGCACATCATCACAACAACCCAACAATCAAGCAATAAAAATTTTGAATAATCAAGGGGGACCACCCCCACGAAAAAATTATCCCCCAAACAAAAATACACACCCCTTGGGGAATCAATCGAATCTATCATGAAAAAATTGGTACAAGAGAATCTCATTAAAATCCTTGTTTATGAGAATTATCAAGAATGCCAAGTGAAACCACCATGGTACAATGAAAATCACCTTCACAATTTTTATAAAATCAAGGGGCATATGATGACTAGTTGCATGAGACTAAAAATTTTGATCCAAGACCTTATCAATGACAAAAGCATAAACATTGAACAACCTGTAGGAAATCAGGACCTTAAGATATACATGAATCTGATGCCAGATCACAATAAAGGGAACAATAATAGAAAGGAAAAGCATAAAAATGTAAACCATGTTCATGACCATGTTGTTACATCCTTGGATGAATAGGTCACTGTTGTCAACATCAAGTGAGCTACAGCCGACTATGGAGTCACCACATGCGGTGGAAGAGTTACCATTCTTGGACCATCACAACCATCGAAGGCACTAGCCTCTAATCCAAAATCTATTCCCAATGGTTATAATGTCTTGGACCAGCTGAAAAGAACCCTTGCTTGGATCTCCATCATGGAGTTACTGAAAATCTCATGCTTTCATAGGAAGATCCTTGAAGAAGCATTAGCCACATCCTCCATCTCCACAGATCTTGATGCAGACCAATTCCAAGCTATGGTCAGACACATCACCACACTGCATCTCTTAACATTTTCTAATCAAGACTTCCCAACTCAACCATCTCATAATTGCACACTCCATCTCAAAGTCTTGGTCCATAAAAATAAAGTCAATTGAGTTTTGGTGGATAGGGGTGAGGGCTTGAATATCTATACTCTCAAGCTAATAAAGAAGTTGGGATTCTCTAAGGACGTCAATGAAAAAGGTAAAGGTATTACAATCAAGGCATATGATGATCAAGAAAGAGTGTCTCAAGGCACTATTCAGCTCCCTATTCAAGTAGGGCCAACTATCGTGGAAACTACCTACCAAGTCCTTGATCTAGAATTACCTTATAATATCCTCCTGGGGCACCCATGGATCCATCAAATTTAAGCTATCACCTCTACCTTTCATCAATGTGTCAAGTTTCCCTATCAAAATCAAGAGGTCACAATCTATGGTGATCCTAAGCCATTTTATTATTGCAAGAATTTGGAAGCAAAGTACTAGAAGATCCCTCAAGTCCCAAAGAATGATGAAGGACCTACGACTCCATATGTAGACCCATCTACCTTAGCCTCCACTTTTGAGACAAAGATACCCTCCATTCCAAAAATCTATGATATCAAAGTCATTATCCAATACATTGGGTGTAGGGATTATAAAATGAAGAAGAGTACCTTTGTAGCAGGAGAGTTACCTCAATCTCGTGGGTCGCGTGAGTAGCCCCAACCAATTGAAACATCAGCCCAAACCTTTAAAGTAGACCCCTCCATATTCAGATGTTAGAGAGACCTAAGTTGGGAAGTGGTGGATAAAAAGGACATATCAAGTCTATTGTACCAAGATGAAAATCCCATGCTTGATCTTCCCATGGATGATAATAACAAAGTACTACAAATAATGCAAGGATAGGGCTATAACAAAAACAAGAAACTTAGACAAAATGACAATGGTCTTCTAGAACCTATCATTCCTAAGAATCATATAAGGAATCTTGTCCTTGGATGTACCCCTCCAAAAATAACCATACTTGGCAAAATTTCCCCAATTAGGAAAGTCAAAGCTCCCCTTTGGTTACCGGTATCCATAGGTTTTCCCATAGACAACTATACCTTTGACATAACTGATGTGTGTGATGAGGAACCTGTTACTGTCTTACCCATGCTATTCTAGGATTCCTCCCTTCTCATGATCAGTACCCTATCTTTTGAACCAAGTAGCCAAACCCATGAGCTAAACATAGTCTACCCCCAACTCATCGATTACAACCAACAAGGACCACCAATTTTAGACACATTCAAAACCGAGGAGGCTCTCTCAGGATTCATGGGATTGTGGGATACTATACCATGTGGAGATCACAAAGGTGGGTTCAACATTGCACTGGACACACATGCCTATTATGGGGAATTCATTGAATCCCTTAGTCGTAAAAGTGGAAATTTAAGAATAATATCTAGGTCTTTGAGTGAAAACCACAGTGTGGCACTCTCAAACCTAAAAATACTAAAAACAAAGAACACATCCAATGGTGAAAACCTCTCTGAGGCACCATAGGATGAGGGATTCCATCTTCCCCTTAGTGTTATTCATCAGGAGAAGTCAACAGTCTTAGCAGAGAAGTGCAATCCGGTCAACCTAGGAATAGAAGTAACACCACATATAACCTTCTATGTAGAATCACTTTTGACAGAAGAACAAAAACTCCTAGCTGATTTTTTAAGAGAAAGAAAGGTAAAATTTTCATCAACCTATGCCGAAATTCATAGCCTTGATCCAAAAACTATGGTTCACCATATAGCTATATATCCTGAAGTGAAGCCAGTAAGAAAAAAGCTAAGAAAGATGCATCCACAAATAGCATTATTGGTCAAAATTGAATTACAAAAAATATTTTATGTTGGCTTCATACAACCAATTGATTATCCAAAGTGGGTTTCAAATCTTGTACCTATTTCAAAGCCCGCTAGGGGAATCTACATCTGCATAGAACTCAAAGATCTAAACAAAGCATGTCCCAAGGATGATTTCCCTCTCCCAAACATAGACATGATATGATGGCGGGACATCAAATTATATAACTAATGGATGGAGTCTTAGGGTACAATCAGATCATGATAGCTAAAGATGACCAACACAAGACAACTTTCACTTATCCATGGGGGACATACTATTGGAACATGATGCCATTTGGGTTGAAGAACATAGGAGCTACCTACTAGAGAGATATGACACTAATCTTCCATGACATGATTCAAAAAATTGTGGAAGACTATGTGGATGACATATTGGCCAAATCAAAGAAATGCCAGGATTACATAGCAGCATTAAGCTCCATCTTCTATAGGCTAGAAGTATACAAGGTCAGACTCAATCCAAAAAAGTTTTTCTTCAGGGTACAATAAGGAAAATTACTAAGGAACATTGTATCTATGAGGAATCAAGATAGACCCCACCAAATTCAAAGCAATTCTAGAGATAGAGGCACCAAGAACCTTGAATCAGTTGAGGTGTTTGCAAGGAAGGCTCCAATACATCTATGGGTTTATAGCACAATTAGTAGATAAATCTATCCCATATTATCATCTACTCCACAAAGGGTTAGCATACAAATAGGATGAGAAATGTGATCAGGTATTTAAAAAAATCAAGGAGTACTTTCTCACACCACCAGTTCTCATGCCACTAATTCCAAGCAAGCCCTTGATCTTGTATATATCGGCAATAGTAGCATCCCTTGGAACTCTCTTAGCACAACATGATGAAAATGGAAAAGAGAGAGCTATTTACTACATCAGTAGAACCATGGTAGTACATGAATTGAATTATACATCCATTGAAAAGGATTTCCTAGAAGTTGTGTTTGCTACACATAAATTCAGACACTATATACTAGCACATTAGATAAAAATCATTGCCAAGATAGATCCTCTCAAGTATCTAATTTCTAAAGAAACACTCATAGGGCAAACGGCTAAATGGGTTATGATCCACTTGTATTTGAGTTCCTTGATGAGTCTATCTTTAACATAAGCATAGTAGATCACTAGAAGGTATATTTTGATGGATCCTAGACACAACATGGGTCATGAGCTGGATTTTTCTTCATTGTACCACAAGGATATTGCATACCTAAGTCATATAAGATGTCTTTTCCTTGCACAAACAACATTGCAGAATATGAGGCTCTTGTTATAGGACTCTAAATAGCAGTATAGTGGAAAATCATGGCACTTAAAGTCTACAGAGATTCACAAATAATCATCAACTAGGTCAATGATGACTACCAAATGAAGGATGACAAGTTGAATCCATACAAGAAACTAGTTGAAAGCCTCAAAGAATTCTTCATTGAAATCATGTTTGAAAAAATACCAAGGGAAAAAAATAGAGTTGTGGATGCTATGGAAATAATTGGATCGCTACTAGATATCCCACACAATGTCCCTAAGAAAGAATTAATTGTAGAGAAGCTTCTCATACCAGCATTCGAGGTACCAAAGTCTGAATTTGTGTGTGAAATTGTTGGTCCTGATGACCCTTGGTATAATGACATATACACCTACTTGAGAATAGGAGTCCTTCCCGTTGATATCACCCCAAACCTTAAAAGAACATTTTTCAAGAATTCATCCTGCTTTGTTATCTTAGGATACAACCTATACTGTAGGAGTATTGAGGGAACCTTGTTACAATTCCTAAATGCTAAGGAAGCTTTGAATACTTTAACCGATGTACAAAATGGAATTTTTGGATCACATTCGAGTGGTATGACCTTGGATAAGAAATTGTTGAGGACTAGGTACTATTGGCCAACAATGGAAAGAGAATCTAATGACTATGTCTGAAGATGTGTACAGTGTCAACATCATGGGGATCTCATCCATGCACCAGCTTAGGAGCTCCACCCAATCATTACACCTTGGTTTTTTTCACAATCCAGACTCGATTTCATTGGTAAAATCACCCCCACCTCATCTAGTGGACATAAGTTCATTATCACCGCCACTAAGTACTTCATGAAGTGGGTAAAGGCCATTCCCATGACCTATATTATAGGAAAGTAGATTTCCAAGTTCATCCTAAACTACCTAATTTTCCAATATGGTGTCCCTCGAGCCACTATCTCAAATAACGGGACACCTTTCAAAAACTAGGATTTTTGAGACCTATGCCAAAATTTCAAAATCCAGCATTGCTTTTCTACTCCATACTACACCCAAGGAAATGGCCAAGCTAAGTCTACCAATAAAACTATCTTGAAAATCCAAGAGAAAACAGTCAATGAAGTTGGTTGTGACTGGCACTGATAGTTGAACCCCAACTTATGGGCCTACCGAATGAGTATTTCTATGTCTACAAATGCAACACCTTTCTCCCTGGTCTACCGATTAGAATTCATTCTTCCTATTGAGATCGAGCTCCCATCCTTGAGAGTATCATTACAGAATCTCATTACAGATTCATAAGAATATCGAGTGCCATGGTTAAACGAGCTAGAACTATTGAATGAGTGGTGCATAGATGCTCTAAATCATTTGTAAGTCTACCAAAATCATCTCAAGAGGAGCTACAACAAGAAGATCAAGTGTTGGACCTTCCAAGTTGGAGAGCTCGTATTGAAGGAGAATCAAAAAAATATACCAAATATAGATAGCAAGGGAAAGTTTGAACCCATTTGTTTGGGGCCCTTCATCATCATAGCAAGCTGTAAATCAGAAGCATATCAGTTATCCATAAAATAAGGTGAGCCTTTGTAGATCCTATCAATAGGTCCCATCTAAAAAAAATAGTATGCCTAAACTTGCAGGGTGTAAATCAAAAAATACAAGGAAATATAAACATCCAAGAAAATCAGAAAAAAGGGATTGAAAACAGTAAAGAAAAAAATCGTCCTCTAGCAAAAACCACCTCGGTCGTGCTTTGGGCAAGTACCTTGGTGAAAAATTGGAAAACAAGCACCTCGTGTAAATAAGCACTTTCCATCCACCAGGATCTCTACGGCTTGTCCTACATCATTCATCCATTTCATTTCATATCTCCATTATATCACCCATCCACATCTGCATCATAGCTTGATCATGTATTTGTATCGTGATCCCTCCTAGTACTACTTGGAAAATTCCTAAGGTCAGTTTGTTTTTCCTAAATCGGGGTAGTCTAACACATCACACCATGCTAGGGGTATGTTCTTATAACAACATTGGATCTGATTCATTTATATTCTTGAATTCTTCCTTAAAATCAAAAAATCCAAAAAGAAAATTCATAAAATCAGAAAACCCAAAAATATTAAAAACATAGCAAAAATCCAAAAAATAGGTCAAAAAGTCAAAAAATTGTGTCATCTTGTCAAACTACGGGTCTCTGAGCTCTAAATGTAGGCAAGGTTGATCTTTAATCATTCCTCGAGACACCTTAGGTCAGTGCTTTAGGACTCTGTCATAATAAACTGGTAATCCATTTGTTCATATCTCATCAATAAACGACTCTGTGTTAGTTCAACTACATTGTCTCTACATGTATAATGTAGGCAAAACTAATCTTTGACCATCCCCTGAGGTCCATAGGATAGGTCTTTAGGTTAGCTTCTTGGTCAAAATCTCATAAAACACAAAAACATTGGAAAATTTTAAAATCAAAACATTTGCAAAATATTTAAAATACCAAAAAATATCCTCAAAACATTTCAAAACATCAAAAACATCCAAATATTTGAAAAAATCCATCCACCCCATCTCAATGTCATAACCCCGTTCTTGAGACTTTATTTTATCAATACTTTCAAACTATTATGTTTGGGATTGATGCAGAGCATCCGGTGTAAGGGCAATCTTGCATCACCCAAAAATAGTTAATTTTCAAGTTTCTGTTTTAGATGTTTTTATATTTTTGGATACCACCGTCATAATGAAATTCCCAATTTATGGTTCTTCATTTTGGTTCACAGGTTGAAAGATATTGCAGTTTTAGTTTCCTAGATTTGCACACGAAAATCTTACGAGTGGGATTTGAGGCACTTAGAGCTAATGGCCCTAAAACTTGCCAAAATTGGTGTAGCGGATTTCAGCGTTCTTGACTTCAGACCTTTCCAACGGTTCGAACGGTTAATGGAGTCCTGGATCAAAAGTTATGACCCGCGAAGTTGGCACACTTTCTAGAAGATGCCAATTCAAATGCTCTTTTGAATTTGAACTTCATGTTGTAAATTTTCGGCCAAACCGCCTAAACTCCAATTGAATGTTGTTTTGGCTCCAAACAAATGAGGAGCTCTATTTATGGTGCAAGAGCACCTACACCTCATCCTCATTTTGCTCATTTAATGAAAATTTGTTGTTAGGAGGTTAGAATTAGTATTTTTGAGTCTTTTAGTCATTAATAAGGTCAATCAAGACCATTGAGCAAGATCTAGGGTGAGTTTTTGAGTTTTGAGTCAAAATATGCAACAATGCAATCTTGCACTAAAAGTTGCTTTTGTAGCCTTTGAAGGCAAAAATGTGAATTTTTATGTAATTGTGCAAGGTTTGGGGTCTTAATAATGTAATAAGGCTAATTCCAAGCCATTTTAATGGTTTTTAAGGTCTTAGGTCTTTAGGATTAAAAAGTTGCTTCAAAATGCAAAGTTGTCATAAGGAAATTTGGCGTAAAATCAGCATTAATGATGTAATTTCATTAACTAATGGTTCCCTCCTTCAAAAATCAGTTGAGGGCAGTTGTAAATGATGGGAAACAAGTTTAAGAATCCTCCCTTTGGTCGAGGTTGGGTTGTTGTTGGCAGTTTTGAAGTTTTGAAGCATTTAATAAGAAGAAAACTTTATTTTTTCTATTTTTTACAGCGTTTTTTCCTCATCCCGTGCTTGGTACGGTCTGGTACATGATTTTACGGACTCCAAATTGAAATGGTTTGAAAGAGGAAAGAATCTACTTTCTTTTGGTGGTGATTTTTCTCGTTTTCATTAAGAATTGAATAAGTTACATCAATTTTAGTGAAAGTGGGTCTGAAATCTTGCAAAACAAGGGTTTGGTCACCAAAATGGATGTAATTCCCATTTCCACCGTGGGAAAAATCTAAAAACTGGTGGATTGGTATATTTAGGACTCCTTTACATTCTTCAATTTGTTTCATATTGAAAAATGGAGTTTTGCAAAAGTTATGTGATGCCCTAGGTCTGGTTTTACCTTGAAACAGTCCAGAAAATGATCATTTGTAAGCTTTTCTTTTGATTTCTGAGTATTTTAAAGAAATGGAATGAATAAAAAATGTGAAAGGGGTCTTGGGGAACCTGTTGGAGTCCATTAAAGGCATTAGGGGTGTTGGGGTGTGCCTTGACAAGTTGAAAGCTTCCTTGTACATGCCTAGTTAAGCCTTGTTTATGGCTTGTAAATCAATCTTTTGATACATTTGTTTTGGGTGTTTGATCCTGTGCTTTTGGGAACTTGTGGGGGATCTTGTTAGAAGTCTAAAACCTGATTTCATTGTCTGGTTAATGCCTTTAATAAGTTTTTATTTTGACTGTCCTATTTGGCAATGTTGCAAGGTTGCATGGGCTTGTGTAAGAGTGATGAGAGAATGGGAGTTTTTGAGTGTAAAGTCAGGTTATTTGGTCTTGTTTTGACATTTTGAGAGTGTACACAGCATCCCCAAGTCCTTCAAACATGTCTGGTTGTGTGAGTTGAGTTGGGTGATCAAGTTTCTTGTTGGAAGGAATAGTGAAGTTGATGTGTGCATTTAGAGAAGCTATTGGAAAAAGGTATTGCTTCCCCTGCCACTCTGCATCAAATTGGTATCAGAGCCTAGAAAAGATATGGGCTGGTGAAGTTTTTTGGTTTTGTGTTGGTGTTTGTGGTTGTGTGTTGTGCAGGTTGAGGAAGAAACCTGATTGCCTAGGTGTGGCAAAGTAAAGTGGAAGCAAGGAGAGACTTGCTTGTGGAGATGGATTTGTTGAGAAGATTGGAAAGATATTTGCAGGCTGAGGATTCAAGAAAGAAGGAAAGAGAGGAAAAAGAGTTGAGAAAGAAGGAAAGAAAGAAAAGGATAAGGCAAGAGAAGATGGACAAAGAGATTGCTGAGTTGAAGGGAGAATTGAAAAGACTTGAAGAAGAGTTCCAAGAATCCATGATGAAGATGGAACAAATGATGAAACAAGATACAAGTTGGCATTTGACATTGAAAAGGAAGATGGTTTGGCCTATAAATAAGTTTATGAAGAAGCAAAGAAAAGAAAAGAAGGCAGAAAATTTAGTCAAAGATAAAGAAGAAGACTTATGGGCACAATATGCAGCTATTGAAGAAGAATGGAATAGTAAGGTTGGTGATGGAAAATTCAAGCAAGAGGAAGAAGAACTCATCAAGGTAGAAGAAAAAAAGGACATTGAGGTTGAAAGTGAATTGGTGTCAAGATTGGATAAGTTGGTTATGGGTGAAGAGGAATTTGAAGTACAAGAAGACAAGGAGGAGACCTCAAGGTCTCTATATTTTGTTTCTAATTTTTCTTTGGATTATGTATGTGCAGATTATGAAGGACAAAGTGAACTGTTTGATGATATGATAGAGTTTTGGGACTTCCAAGTTGCAGGGATACTTGAAAGGAGAAGGCATAAGAATAAAAAAAGGAATAAAGGACAAAATCTGATTGAAAAGAAAAAGGACAAGGTGCAACCTAACTGGAAGACTAGGAAGAAGACAATTCAAAGGGGCTTGAATTCTTTTGCCCTCGGGAGTTTGGTGCAGGAGCACCTATTTGATCACATGCCTCCATGAATCCATATTGAGTTATTTGTTCCATTTTTATGTTTTGAGATTTTAATAAGCCCAAGAGGCCACCTTTGTGGTGTTATAGGTCATAGGATGTTGTTCATTTCTCATATATTGTAAAAATTGTCAAAAGTGCAAAACTAGGTAGATGAAATGTCATTAAGGTGTTTTGTCAACACACTAATCAAAAGGTGGTTGAAAATAGTTGGTTTGGGTTGAAAATGTATAAATAAACCCTCCAAAACTCGAATTGGGGGTTGGAGACATTATTTTTGAAGTTAAATGAATGGCAACCTCAAGTTTGGTATGCATTTTCTGATTTTTACATTGTTACCAGATTGAAGTTGTGATTTGTACGGCCTGGTATGGACTCAAATGATAGAGTATCATATATTGATGGAAAGATCTTTGTTTCTAGTTTCCAATTATTTTTGTCTCATTGAATTTCATCGAGTTTTGTGGAAGATATGAATATTTTGGTGAGACTGCCTATTCTAACAATATTGTGCAGAATTTACAGTATAAAAAGTGTGATGGTACGGAATGTAAAGTCTATAATTTGGATCTGAAATAAATTTTATTTTGTTTCCATGTGAATCTAATTTTATTTTCTTCAATTCTCATCAAAATTCATTAAGAATTGAATAAGTTATGAACATTTTTGTGAGGGCAGGTCTGAACCCTACCTAAGGTTTACAGTTTTGGGAAAAATACAATAACTTTCATTTCAACCATTGGATCCTTATAATAATTGGAAGAGAAGTCTATAACTATGTTTTATTAAATCTCACCAGAGGGATTGATTCATTATTTTTTGTAGAAGTTATGAATGACTATTCATGGCAATAAATTGTGGGCTGCCATAGTTATGTTTCCAATATGATATACAATGTTTAATAATATGTGTTATAAAAAGATTGTTTTGGATTATTATTGAAGGTTTGTGAGATATGTTGTGAATCCTCCTAGCTTGGAAAAAGTTGTTGAAGGCAGTGAAAGGTGACAAGCCTAAGGTAAAACTTGATGTTTCTAAATATGGTGGTAGTCTAAATGATGAAGAACTACTTGATTGGATTGCTGCATTAGATAACCATTTTGAATGTGAAGAAGTTCCTGAAGAGCAAAGAGTAAGGATTGCAAAGACTAAGTTGCAGGGTCATGCTTTGGTATGGTGGAATTACTTTCAGTCTGAGAGGAGGAAACAAGGAAAGTCTAAGATCACATCATGGGACAAGATGATATCTAAACTCAAAGGTAAATTCTTACCAAAAGATCACCAAATTCAAATGTTTAAAAAATTGCAAAGTTTGAGGCAAAGGGAAATGGATATTAAGTCCTATACTGAGGAGTTTTATAAATTAAGTTTGAGGTCTAGTCATCATGAGAATGAAGATGAAAAAATTGCTAGGTATATTGGTGGTTTGAGGCTTAATATACAGGATGAATTGGTTTTGGCTAACCCTAGGAGTGTAGAGGATTGTTATCAAATGGAAATCAGGGTGGAGGAGAAGCTTAAAAGGAGACAAGAGAAAGCAGTAAGAGGAAGAGGTGGTCCTAGTGCAAGAGGAAGAGGAATACCTTCTACATCAAAGCAGCCAAATGAAGATCAAGGAGCAAACAAAGGTAAAGATCACAATGATTCTAGAGGTGGTTTTGGTTTTAGAGGTAGAGGAAGGTTTGGTATTGGTAGAGGTTCTAATGATTTTGCAGGAAGATGCTACACATGCAATGAGTTTGGCCATCCTTCATGGAAGTGTCCTGAGAGGGTTGGTAGTTCTTCTAGTGGAGACAAGAAGATTGATAGAAGAGCACAATTGGTACAGGAAGAGGAGTGTGAAAGTAATTGTTCTCCAAGTAGGAATGCAGATCCTGAGGTTGGGGAAATGTTGATGGTGAGAAAAACAATCTTGAAGGCAGCAAAAGAGGAAGCACCTTTGCAAAGGAAAAGTCTCTTCAAGACAAATTGTAAGTGCAAGGACAAGGTATGTAGAGTAGTCATTGATTCTGGATCAACTGAAAACATGGTGTCATGTGAAATGGTCAATAAGTTAGGATTGAAAAAGATTCCTCATGAATGTCCCTATAAAATCTCATGGTTAACTGATGATCAATCTTTGTTGGTGAATGAAAAGGCTATAGTGGATTTTCAAATTGGTGGTTATCATGATAGTGTTGTGTGTGATGTTCTTCCAATGGACTATTGTCATCTCTTATTAGGCAGACCTTGGCAATATGACAAGAGGGCATTGTATGATGGTAGGGAAAATACTTACACCATAGTTCAAGATGGTCATTCTTTTGTGTTAACTCCTCTTGTAGAAGATGCTAAAGGTAAAGCAAAGGTCATAATGTG